>JAOXXN010039773.1:0-24332 GCA_026770055.1 Myrmophylax atrothorax | reverse complement strand
GTACACACATTGGAGAAAAAGACCACGTTTG
The DNA here is from genome assembly GCA_026770055.1 of Myrmophylax atrothorax. Lineage (NCBI taxonomy): Eukaryota > Metazoa > Chordata > Aves > Passeriformes > Thamnophilidae > Myrmophylax > Myrmophylax atrothorax. The sequence goes on along the minus strand of JAOXXN010039773.1, from coordinate 24,301 downwards.
AACAAGAACTATGACTGCACTCAGAGGTAACACGGAACTTCCAAAAGCCAAACCACAGATATAGAGAGAAAACAGGGCAAAAGTCCAGTCTCACAGCTAAGTTGTTAGCACATCTAGATTTCACCTCAACCAGGAAAGCCTCTTTTTACTCTTTTCTACTCACATTTTATTATTCTGTGTTCCACTTACAACTCTTCCTATAATTTTGCAGATTATTAATTGGACTAAACCCTATCATTTTCATACTGCAAAGGTATATTTACTGGTAATTTTCCTGCATCATTGTGTGGTTGTTTTTTTTTTTTTTCCTTTGGAAGCTTATAGATTTCTTTAACCCTTTAGATTAGCAGATCTCAACTCTTCATTAGATTATGTCATTTAGCCAAAAAGAAGTATGACACAGGGGACCTCATGTTTATACAAAAGTCTGAATCCCTTTGCTAGTACTTCTGCTCTGGAGCATATTGAGAGGCCCCAAGTCACCTATTAGGTTGAGGATGGGTACAGCATAGCACTCTCATGTCTATTACTTTGCCAACATATGAGAGGAAGATATAAAAACTATGTGTGCAAGATCAAATAAAAATACAGAAATTCTGATTGGGTTCAACAATGAAAAATAAAAGGTCCTCTCTTGTGGCCCAGTCTCTTCCTCTCTGTTTACACTGAAAAAAAAAAAAAAACAACAAAAAAAGGAACAAGAACATGTGCAACTCTACTAATTCAGACAAAACAAGTGGGACAGCAAAGAAGGAAATAAATTTTTTTGCAGGAGTTATGTACTGGTTGAGAAACATACTAATTGCCTGAGGCAGTTGAATCAACAACAACAAAAATATCACCAAAAACCAAATCAGAATTTGCACAGGTGCCAGTGCACTGGGACAGCACAGCCTGGGAAGTGCAGCCTGGCTCCACTGGAGTGTGCTCTTGGTTTGCAATATGAGCATCAGCACTCGCTGCCGTGGCCACGGGGAGTGCAGAGCCACAGCCCCTCTCAGTGTGAGTCTGGGCCACAGGTGCTGGCAGGGCCAGTGTCAGCCAGCAAAGGGGCAGCCACACTGATGCTGACACCAATCAGAAATAGTTAACAAATAACAGAGAATGAGAAGGATGTGAAATAGAGTCTTACCTTACTAGTGAAACAAGGCCTCATAACTTCAAAGGAGTGACCCTGAACAAAGAACCACATGGGCTTTTATCACATAGTCTGGGGTCTTTCTGTTCAGGCATCAGCTTTTTCTGCATCTCTTGTCACCTGACTGTCTCTTGTCAGCTGTGTCTCTTGACATCTGGCTGCTGCCACAGGTGTTCCTGCACCCTTTGTAATGCAAAGGATCCATGTGCCAGTTCACAGCCTTGAGTCCAGCAGTGGCAAATTGTAACCACTGACTCACTAAACCCACCAACTTGAAAAAAGAGGAAGATTGAACATGTGCACTAATTAGCATGAGAAGGGAAAGAACCATTAGGCAAACGAAGGTAAAATACTAATTAATAAGAGAACTAGGTAAACTGTAGCCAATGAAGGGTAATTTTTTTGTTTGCTAAAATGTATATATAAAATTTTGATAATCAGTTTCCTTGATTCGTGGAAAACTTCCACCTTGCAGCCTGTGCAGAATAAACAATTTCTCCTTTCTAAACTAGGCCTTGTGTCTGTGTTTAGAAAGTCCCTAAACAACATTACCACCAGTGCTGCTCAACTCACACCAAACTTTCCCTGGGCCTCATCCCAGGTGATGCCCTTGCTCTGGACTTGGTATCCTTGAGGTTGACAGAGCTGTCTGTGAGTGCTATAACACTGCAACCAATGCAAACTTTGTCTTTTGCTTGTGTACCCAATAGTTCTACTCATTAGCCATGGTCCAGGTTAATTCAAATAGCAGGTAAAACCAGCAATGACAGTCTGCACTTTGACTGAGGACTGCCAGTTAGCGTCTTTCAAGAGAGGGGAAAAAAGGAAAAACAAAGAACTTCAGTGCTTGAATAGCTCTGCCTTCCATAGCAAATAGTGAGAGCCAAAGCCTCCAACAGGGTCAGTGGGTCCTGATCCTGATGCCTTAGGATTTTTATATATTTTTATATTGTAATATTTTATATAATATATTTGTAATTTTTATATAGCTGTGTAATTTCTCACACTTGAGGTAGCTGCTAACAGTTTCTAACAGTTTGTGCCATATTCCTGAATTTCTGTTTAATGGTATTTTCAACAGACAAGATTGCAGCAAGGACATCATATTTGGGACAAACACACCTGGACTGGAATAAAAAGGTATGTATTCTACTAAACAAGACAGAAGACCCAGAACCCCTACAGGGGCTCCAATGGGACAGTTCTGAGGGTAGTACCAGGGGGAAAAGGTTTTTGAGTGGGATGTACCCATGATAATTAATATTGTTATAAATTTGTAAAAATCCTATTCTGGGTGTGTGCCTATATACTTTGTGCACCTGAAAACTTTCATTAAAGAACTGCTCTCTACTCTACCTTTGCTAATATTGTCTGAAAAGGGTTTTTTCCTGGATTTTGGGCAACAACTCAATGAAGACAGCCCAGTTTTGTAGCACTAAAGTCTTTGGGGTTACTGGTGCTTGCATCTCTGCCAGTGTGCCTCTGCCCAGGGGTTGCTTTGGGGCTATGCCACTTAGCAAGGTAATGAAAGTAATTTTACTGTTTGTGTTTTAGCTGCAGGTTTGCAGTCATTCTGGGTGACTGCCTGTGCCAACTTGCACATCTCTGCATACTAGCAGGAAACTTAAGGGAACACTTTTAAGCTAAAAAGAAATCCTATTACAAACACTCCTCATTCTCTCACCTGTTACTGGCATGAACTCATCACACTCCTGGCACTCATCAGAAACAAAAGAGACCATAGTGCTCAACTTGCAAACTCCCTGAGACCTGAGAGCATTCTCTTAACAGGTTTTCAAATAAAAAGGGCAATTGGGTTCAAGCTTCAACTGCTGATGCCAGAGTCACAACATTAAAGTAAAGCCAGGACAGTGACAGTGAAGTCTTAGATGATTTCCACTAGCAAATTACTAAATTAAAAGAGAAAATCAAAAAGACCTTGCACAGTAAGGTAGAAAGTTGTTTTTTGGGGTTTTTGTTTGGTTGGTTTTTGGTTTGTTTTTTTTTAACTAGCTTTCCACTTCATTTGTTTTCATTTATTCAGGACAATCCCCAGCATCAGTCCAGGCTGGTGGATGAATAGATAGAGAGCAGCCATGCTGAAGATGACTTGGAGGTGCTGGTCAATGAGAGGCTGAACGTGAGCTGGTGATATCCTCTTGCAGCCCAGAACCCAACCACATCTTGCCACCAGCTGCCAGATGAGCAGGGGGCCTGGCTGCTTCCTTGATGACACGGTTGAGTGTGGCACATTTCTGCTTCACAGGAGGACAGGATAAAAAGGGAGCTCCAGTTGTTTCAGGCAGTGATAGGGATCACACTCTGTGTGTAAGGGAAGACAACATTCAATCTTTCTTGAATAAGTTCAAATAAAGCTGACAAGACTTCAACTTCTTTTTTAAAATTAGGCAGTACCACACCATGTGACCATAAAACAGTCTACCATCAGGTTTTACTACAACGTATATAGTACATACATAATGAAAACACAGTCTACTGCCCTAGCCCAGAGGAGGGGACAATTTGTTTCTGAGACCAAGTTTGCTTACTAATAATAGCTGGCAGCAACTGCTGCTGCTGTCATAATGCTAGCACTTTCTTATTTTTATGTCTCTGTTCCCTGCAACAATCTAGGTGCCTCACTGTACCCTAATGCTGCCATCCAATAAACACTAAAAAAGGCATTAAGTACAGCACCGTGCCAAAAGCTACTGCAACTACAAATAGAAGTGTTTAAATGACACTGTTTAAGAGGCTGGAGCATACTGAGGAAAATGTTTTTCTTGCTTACATCACCTTTCCTCACTGAAAGCCTGGGTTGATGAAGCCAGGAGAAGGTCCCCAATATGTAGGGACATGGACAAAATTTGAAACTTCATGCCAGTACAAATGACATGGGGTTGCTCCGGGTCCAGGTGGTTCTATGGATCACACATACCTCTCCATGATCCCTACACGCATCAGAAAGGAACAAGCCTTTCTACTGCTCTGTTCTACTCCCAGAGCAGATGAAGAAGCAGCTCTTCAAAACTGGTGCCTCAAACTATCATTTGGTTCTATGCACTCTGATCTAGGTACAACTGAAATAACAGAGATAAGGAGGTAACTTAATTTTTCCTCTGTAACCCTCTCGGACATAAGAGCAGCTTTCATGATGTGAACATTGAGAAAGGAGATGTTACTTTAAAAAAAGGAGCAGAAGTATCAGTGGAGCCATGTGCAGAGCTGGCTTGGCACTGACCATCCTCTGAGCAGTGTCAGTCCAGGTTGGACACTGCGTAACCAAACCAGAGCAGAACCATTAGTTGTTGCATTACTAGGCTGCTGCAGATGGACACTTCTACTTATCAGCACCCTTTGCACACTCCCACCAATATCAATTATTGCAGAACAAGTCTTTGCATCCCTCAGCATCCAAAATCTTGTAAGCAGAGCCCACACATCCCAAGAGATCACTGCTATGAGTGCTGAACAAAAAGACAGCACAACTCAATCCGCCCCCTGACACCCCTCCAGCAGCCCTCAGTGAGGAGTCAGGCTCACCCCACACAGGGCTGTCCAGCACTCAGTGGTTTATCCAGGCTCAGGGGGACCCTCCCTTACTCGACCAGACCAGCCTAAGAACTGGGAATGTCTCACCTGTGATTCTCAAGTCACACATAGCTCTGAAACAAGTCAGGCATGGCATGTGCCATCACTGTTTCACACAATTAATGGCATGGCTGTGCTGGATAATCCCTGCTGCCACCTGTCCAGTGGCTGAGGCCAGCAAAGCCAGGCTGGTCTTTGACAGCCTAGCATTATCCTAAAGGAGGGCAGTTTGTACTCACCTGCCAAGGCCTTCCTTAAGTATGTGAAAAGGGAATCATACTGTTTACCACATAAAGATATCACAGTGTGCTGATCATAACCCAGGGTTTACTGAGCAGGAGCTTCACTGACTCTCTGAACATGAAGCATTAAGCTCTTTCAGCCTCTGAAAATACAATTTTTTCTCTATCCAGTCTTAGTCGAAGCAGAAAGCACAGCTTCTTGTAAAGTCAGCTGATGATAAAAAAACATTTTAAAGAGTTTTTTAGTTGTGTGCAGATCAACCAGTGAGAACCTGGGATATGGGAAGTGCCTTCTCAACCATAATCTTTACTCACTGCAGTTCTGATTCTCTCCAAGACCAGGGCAGGGGTATGGACATCAAATGCAAGTAACAGCGGAGTCAAGCCAAACAGAACATAGAAAGAGTGTGAGGCTTTTGTTTAATTTAATAGTTCTAGTCATCTCCATAGATTATAATCTCCACTAGATTAATGCAGGTTAGTTAAAATAAGTAAATAAAAATAACAGCAGCTGACAAAATATTGCCACTGTTGGGTCCAACAGCACAGACAGAGCCTCAGGTACTTCCCATTGCTGGGAGCAGAGTATCCAGCTAGAATCAAATGCTGTCCCCACACAAATAATGAAACTGCCTAGTGTGGCTGAAACAATACACTATTTTAGTGATTAATGATTACCACTTTCTTTCTGCACTGATACATTATTATAAGATTTAGAATTACACAAAAGGGGAATAACGTCCCTAAGAATGTATTAAATATAAAATCTATTGATTATAACAGAACACTCCTCTTACAGACTGTACTTGGTAACTTCTCACAACTGTGTTAAGATATCATCTCTTCAGAAGTACAGTGATGTTCTTGAGATGTGTTAAAAGACACCACCCCAAAGTTAATAATTTGAAAGAGGAAAAATATCCAAACCCCAAACTTTAAAAAAAAAAAAAAATCACTACCTTCTCAAAAATATCTGTTCAAAGTTTTGACATGCAGCTATTTTAAGAATATGAAAATTGTTTCTACACTATTGCTAATAATATTCTGACACCTTGCTATGCCCCTGTCTCTAGAGAGTTCCTGTCCTCTTCAGAGAGGCTCTCAGAAAAGCAACTTCAGGCCTAAAAGCTCCTGTGATGCAAATGCAGTGGGAGAACAGCAGCCAGGGAATATCTTGTAAGTGAACACTTTGGATTTGGTCAAACCACATTTATCTCAAACATCTGGAAATTCTTTTCTTGTTAGAGCAGGGTGCAATTCCTATGGAACAGTGGCAATAGGCTTGAAAACCTGAAATCCCTATAGTTTAGGTCTCTGGTCTAATTTCTATTAGAACCAATATGTATATCTTACTATCGCAGACTTTTCCTCTCAAGAAGGTGACATGAGCTGGCCAAGAATGCAGATACTTGCAAGAAATCAAGACAGAAGATAAGGATGAACTGGGATTATTCCCACAGACAAACCAACAGTAAAAGTGGTCTCTGCCAACTTCCAAAGCGGACACTGTGTTCAAAAATTCTGGCAACACTGCTACAGGAGACACATGGCCTTTTTAAGTCTTGCTGGGACCTTCACTCTTTTGGCATGGGTTAACCAAACTACTTCAACAAGAGTGCCAGAGCAAGGCTAAGCCAGACAAGAGGGCCCTGGCTGTGGTGGCTCCAGCTCCCAAGGGCTTCCCCTGAGAAGGTGGGGCTCAGGGAGCCGAGCACCAGCCGCAGTTCCTGCACAGCCATCCTCCCAGGATCATTACAGTTCAGCTTTCCCTGCACAGGGGAAAGCCATCACTATGTAAGTAAAGTGGCTGATAATGCCTGAAAGCGATAATCTAACTTAAGCCTGTAGTAAACACTACTTAGAGTAGCTTGGAAAGAAAAGCACAGCTTTAGAGTGTTTTTCCATTACTTCCTAAGGAAAAAAAGCTTTATACAATTGCAGAAACTCATCCCAGACCTCTTGTGTCACCTGGCCAGTTTCAACTGAATTTGATAGAGCAATGACCCCCAAAATGAAATCTCTTTACAAAATAAAGAAAAAAGACAACTGGGTAAAGGTGAGGTGCTGCATTAATACTGCCCCCATCGGGCAAGGCTTGGTCCTTGTCATGAATCAGAAAACCCACAAAGCAGAAAGGTATGGATACTCCAGTCACATGAAAAACTTAACTTTCAAGTTAGATACCACTCAGCTCAGACATGAGAGGCAAAAATGATAAAACCAAATGTCTGCCCCTCACAGAACTGCTTGCGTGGTTTCACAACTGTACAAAGCTCAGGAGGTGTACAGAGCCAACAAAAATAAGTACAAAGCCCTAAAATTATTCTAGCTGCTGCTCAAAGGGCCTCTGCTTTCCATAAATATGGAGATGTTGTAATGCACAAGGGGAATGAGCACGTAATGTGACTGATTAAAACAGTAGTTAAAGCATCTACCTTCACAACAGAAGACCAAATTCTGTTGGTTTAATGCTGGTGGTTCAGCAGCAGCACAGTAGTGCTTCCAGAATCCAGCTCTGGGAAGAGGCCAAACACCTTGAGCTGCCACTGGACTCCCAGGTGCAGACACTCAGGACATAAACTGGAAGGAGCAGTAAGGTCGAAACTTTTCTTGGTAAAAACCATAGATAGCAACCAAAACCTGTGGCACTGTGCTACAGCCAAGCAACCCCCCTCAGCAGACTTGCTGTGCACCACTGCATGGGTCACTTCCTCCAAAGCTACTGCTTCTGCAATGGTTTGTTTGTCTACCCAAGTTTGGCAGCATTTAAACACCACACTTCAGAAAGGGTCTCAATCCAGACACCAGCTGTTTCATGAGTTTTATGTTTACAGCACTTTTATTCATGTTTTCCTAACAAAGTGTTTAAACAAGAGGAAAAAATATAAGTCCAAACTGAAGCAAATTTCTATACAGTGCGAAGAAATCACACAGCAGAGTGAACGATTGCTCTATACAGCATCTGCCTGCAGGGGGAATTAGTCTTTAAATATTTACCAGACAGTATGTTAACAAGGGAGTTTTCTAGTACTTTTGCTCACCACAGTCTGAAAACAGGTATCACTTATTTCTCCATGTTATAAAAGTGGTAATATTTACTTTAGGAAGATACAGATACCAGATATGCTGGTTTAAGGACTCCTGCATTCATGTCACAGTTGCAGACGTCAGGAAATTTGTTTCCCAACAAAGATACTAGAGTTGAAGTGACACATATTGTCTTATTTTAAGTAATTGTAGCAGTAATAACTTGGCTGGCTTTGTCACATCCCAGAAACTGTTACCTGGAACTAATAGCTTCACCACAAAATATAACTTTGGTTTTCCAAAATCATTTACACTTCAATCAACTTCAGTAGCAAGTTCCAGCTGAAACATCCTGCTGAGCATTGGGAACAACATGAAGAGACATACCAAGAAGCTGGAGGTACCTTGCCCTGACTTGGCTCTGTTTTGCAGCAATACTTGCAATTCATAGCACCAGCCCAGAAAATGAGATTCCTGGATCCCAGTCCCTGTTCCAGCAGGCTGACATCTTCATAAAAAGCACATTCAGTAACTAAGGACATACAGACAACATGACCTCCCATCTCCCCATTTAACAAACTTTGTCTCTCGCCTTTTCTAAAAGGTACAAGAGGAGGGTTCAGGCACTCAAAAATATCTCATTGCACTTGGATCCTTTCACCCCCTAAATGTATGCTGTCAAATCCCTGAGATATTTGGTAATCTCCCTTTCCAAATGGTTCATTTGATTTCTGTAATTTGCTCTATACAAGTCTACAGTAAAACCCTTTCTGCAGAAACAAAGAGATACTTCCTTCTAAAGAAATAGTTTTTCTCTAGCATTGTATTTGGCAGATAAAATATGAAAACTACATGTTTACACCAGTCTAAAAATTACTCCCCACTTGACAACCCTGGGTACAGCTGTGAAACTGAAAAAGCCTTTCCACAGCCCTAATCATGGCATCTCCAAAATCACAGTGGAGTTGGGAGCAAAACTAGAAGCACATTCCAGAATTAGCACAGTGAGAAACAATCATAGGAATAATTTTGTTTGCTTAAATCCTGTTTCTCCATAAGAGCTCTGTAATTCGCTCTGTAATTCTGGTAATCCACAAGCTTGATGCAATATCCTTTTCTCTCACTCAGGGTGATTCATGTGGTTGTGGGAACCAGTAAATAAGACACAGGGAAGTTGTAAATTTGGGCTAAGCACCCTTCAGCAATGCTTGGGAGAGAGACTTCAGTTAGGAAAGATACCAGATTAGGAAGGAAAAGATTGACTTTGTTTTTTCTTCCTTTTCTCCCACCCCCACCTTCCTTAAACTGCCACTTCCATTGCACTTTTTCCTTGGAGAGCCATCAGTTTTTACAAACCATGTTTACTCTTGAGATACAAACTATAAATCAAGTGCACATTTTCTTCAGGAATTAAAAGGCAGTATGAGCCATGAGACCGCAATCTGTTCCTGTTTTGCTCTCAGCAAAGCTGCAGATTCTGAGTGATGACTGCCTGGCTGCCCACACAGACAAAGCTGCAGGTGTTGTGCCCATCCAAGGCAGGGAATCCATGCAGAAGTGTCTTCAGGTTTTACCTCTCTTCCTAAGGGCTCACAAAATTTTGGGTGCATTTTCAAGGTGCATTCATCTATGCACCGATTATATCAGCACTGCAAGTGAAGCACACCTGACTTGCTTAACTCTTCCTTAGCAGGTGGTCCTTGCTGAATGCAGATGAAACACAGACACCCCACACCAGACAGTGCTCTGAAACCCACACTTAGCCCCAATACCTGAAGTCCCTGGGAATAACTAGGAGAAAACTGAATATAGCTAGTTTCCAGTCTGTAAAGAGCAGGACTGCTCTCCTGGTGTTCCTTCTGCCCACATTGCCAAGATGTTTACATGCATTGCAACTGCAAGAAACAACAGGAAGGGCAAAGCACCGGGTGATACCTTACTCCTGAATTGCTAAGGTTTTCCAAGGACCTTCAGGCAGATGAATGTATTACCTGGTGACAAACAAAACTTCTTATTGCTGTTATTTCTGTTTTATTCAGACATATTATTTCATTTTGAACATCAGATCCAAATCAACTACCAGGACAAGTTCAAATGCTTCTGGAATCACCCTGTGACTTCAAGTGCTGGGTTCACAGCTGATGCTTAACAAGAACTGATAAACAAATATATTATTCTAAGTAAACAAACAAAAAAGACCTCTCTCAGTCCTATGCAATGAATAGACATGGGTAGGCCTAATTTGATCTGAAATTAGATAAGCCTTTGGATCAAGAAAAATAATTCTAAATGAAGACAAAATGGTATTTCATTTTAAAAGCAGGATAGAACAGCTTTGTGCACAGGGTAACATCTCCCACAGCTCTCAGAGCAGAAGCCAACAGAACTGACTGAGGGACCTGCATCCTTGGTGGTGGCCCAAGGAATGATAGGGAGATTAGACAATGTACACCAAATGACCTGGGGCTGGGGCAGCTGTGACATCTACAGAGGGTCCTTCAGGAAAATTTGTTGCTGCCGAACTGCCTGAACTGCAAGCATGCAGCAATCACCTGACAGCTGCAACCCTTCCAGACTCATTCACATGGGCCTCCTCCAGCTACTGTGCCCTGGCTGTCAGAAGGTGGGAGCTGCCAGTATCACATCTGGGTCACAATCTATTTTTCTCCTGAGGGTTTTAACAGTACCTTAAAGCAAGTAATAGTGATGACAAGCCAAAAGTTTTGTGTTACCTGAAACAGCAGAGAAAAGCTAATTTATCCCTTGCTGTCTCTGCTCTCTGTAAACTAAAAGTTATTTTGATGGCTGTACAGATAGATAAATGTTATCATAAGTCTTATCACAAAAGGCTGAAGCAATCCTAGAACAAAACCTTCTCAGGAAATTGTTTACGAGAATCAATATTAGGAAATATGAGAGTTTTCAGCTCTTACTTCCCCTGATTTTCAAGGTAGCAGGATTCAGCCTGCCAGACTTCATGAGTTTTGCTAGTCTGAATAAAGAATGAAAGTAACAATGGCCATTTGGAAGAGCACAAAACACAAAAAGTGCTAGGCTCTGCAGAACTCTTTCTTTATGGCATCTGCCTCTCTTTGCAAAACATTTGACATTGTATCAGCAGCTGAAGAATATTTCAGTTTATTGCTCTGTGCAAAGGCTCACATGAAGTTCTTTGAAAATGCAACTATTAATTAGTTCTAATGAGGATACAATTTGCTTTCAGCAGACTTGCTTTATTGGAAACGGCAGAAACAATTGTGCTGAAGAACAAAACAAGCTGCAATTAGAAGCTGATTGTCCACTGGCCCTAGAGCAACATACACAGCTGATGGCTAATGAGAAATTATCTGTATCTCCCATATTAAATTTTGATCATAATGTAGAGCATGGAGGAGGTATGGTATGTATTCTATCAGACTTGATCTTCTCAACTGAAAACTGTCAGGGAAAAAGCCCTCAGAGCTACTTTTGTTCATTGACAACTCTTTATTAAGAATCAAAACACATCTAGGAACTGCATCAGCAGATCTGGGAGGGAATGAGGGGACTGTTACATCTTTGACATCCTCTGACAATCTGAGAAGTCAAAAGCATTTAAAGGGTCAACTCAGTGCTGTGTGTGGAGAAGATTCAGATCAGATGGACAAATGCATATTCCCAAACTGCTGAACACTACTGTGGAGTAATAGATAAAGTAAAAATTTAAAATAGAATAAGTATTACAGAGGAAAGATGAGCTGCCATTTCCTGATCATAAGAAAAAGACTCTAGCTACCACTTCCCAGATAACATGAAAATCATGTTGCTTCACGAAGTTCCCTAAGCCTATAAATACCTGTTAGAATGAATGAACTGAAGGACAGAGCAATGTGAAGATGCTGCAGCCTTTTTCCGTACACATTCTTCAGGAACAGAACATGGTAACCCCTTTTGACCTTTCTCATTTGTCCATCAAGAAAGAACAGGCCCAGATTTAGCATTTACGACTAAAGTCACAGAAACTTGAAGAAAAAAGGTATGAAAAGGAGATTGAGGTGAGAAAAGATCGAAGGAAGATTTCCATTGAAACTGCTGACAAATTGAGCCCTCCTTTCTTTCCCCCTGGGATACCAGTTGGGTGAGAAATTTAAAGTTATGTGTGTTAATTACTTGCTTTTAAAGCACTAGAGTTTGCTTTCACTTTAGAGTGTTTTAGTAGGTTGCTTTCCTTTCCATTTTGTGCTTGTGCTTGGCTTTATATTATTGTTACATGGTGTGACGGCTGCTGCCTCACTGTTGTGGGGTTATTGGGATGTTCCCAAAGGTTGTTAAGCTGAGGGAAGGCTCCCTGCCCCTGCTGCCCTGGACGTGACACTACAGAGAGACAGCCACATCATGGAAGCCGGAACCAAAGAGCACTTTATTGAGGCGAAATGCCTCCTTCTATAGGGTTGGGAACAGAGTGGTGGGTGGTACCCTGATCCTCATTGGATGAGAAGAGGATCAGGATACGTACCAACAACACAACGAGTAAGAGCTTAAACCACCAATGAGAAACTAACTATAACAGCCAATCACAGAAAATGGCAGGCAAAAGTAGCGGGAAAGAAAGCCCTGAAGGGGATTGTGGGAAGGAGAACCTGGATAGGGAATGACTAAGGGAAACAGCAACTGGGGAAGCCATATTAAATTTGTGATGCAGTTTATATAAAACAATTGCCATGTCCCCCACCTGGTCCTCTTTTGGGGGCAGATGCATCCAGCTGGCCACTGTTGCTTTAAACCCATTGTTTGCAATGCTGTTTCCATTGCTGGTAACCAAGGTCTTCTGCCACAACGTGGGTTTGAGTAAGCAGTTAAATGACACCCTGATGCCCGATCCCATCTGATCTGAGAAGCAAAGCAGAGTCAGCCCCGGTTAGTACTTGGATGGGAGACCTCCTGGGAATACCATACCAGGTGCTGTAGGTTCTAGTCCTGAGGACTTCACTGTCACTGTCCAGGCTCACTTGGCCATGGCAGATGAACCTGAGGAGCAAAGGGTGGGGCCAGTTCTGCTCATGCTGTGCCTCACCTAAAACATCCACTGCGCAGCTCCAAGGACACACCCAAGTGGGTACAGCCCTTCCCAAATCCAGGCTCTGAGGACACTCCCATGTGAGTACAGCCCTTCCCAAATCCACACTCCAAGAACACTCCCACATGGGTACAGCCCTTCCCAAATCCAGGCTCCGAGGACACTCCCATGTGAGTACAGCCCTTCCCAAATTGTCGTTTAAAAAGCCGAGCCATGATGGTGGGTTTTAGTGTTTTTGGAGCCAGACTCAATCAGTGATGATCATGAACTTTTTATTAGCTTGTCACAATTTGTATTAATAAAAAGTGTGACTCCTTAACCTGCTAGAGTCCATTATAAAGGTGCTAACAGTTTGCCAACAGTGGAATAACTCCTGGGAGACATCTGCTGAGGGATTTTCCCTTTCACTGGTAAGTGGCAGTCCCAAAAAATGGTAATCAAATTACCCTAATCTTGTGGATCTGTTTGGTGAAGAGTTCCTGTGTGGAATACCAGACAGACTAGAATAGACTTACATGGTTTTGTTTTTCCTGGGACACTAACAGACAAAAATATCTTTAAGGCTTGGATATATAGTTCCCCCTTCTGTGTGACAGTTACCATGTCAGACAGGATCAGTGAGGTGGCAGAGAGGAATGCTTTAGACTTCTGGTGAGGGTTGGCAAACCAAAAAGGTCCCACAAAGTACTGGGTCTGCAACAGCAAACTAGCATCAACCTTTCCAGGTGCCTGGTCCATTCTCCTTTCCTCGGCTTCACAGCAAGTGGCAGCAAACTAGAAATGTCTGTGGGGATGAATGATACAGGGTATCCCCAGCAGCGTAGGAGCAACTTAACACTCCATTTCCTGCAATTCATATCTAGGGTGTAGAAAGAACATCTATTCCTTTTCCTCTCCATGCATAAAACACATGTTCTTCTAAGCTCAAGTTTAAATGCTATTGACAGTTTGCCATTTCCCTTTTCTCCTCCATCTCTCCAGTCTTTCACCCTCTGTCCTTCTTTCTCTTAAACACTGCCTGCCTGCAGTCCTTTCATGCATTTATGTGCATAAAGCTCGACTGAAGAAGGAAAACAGACGTAGAAGCAAGACCCTCTGCAACAGCCTTGGAAGGTTAATTACAGAAGAAGAGAGAGACTGACCTGAGAAGGGAAGAGGACAAGGAGACAGAAAGGGCTACTGAGAACTCTAGAGGAAGGAAGATAAGAAGTGTGAGAGCTCTAAGTGGTATGGGGAGCAGGATGGGGCATAACTGCTGAACTGGGACTCTTACTCACCTGCCCTTCCTGTTCAACAGCCTGTACTGTTTCACTTCCAAGGAATCAGCCAGTTAGTACTCCACACATATACTAGTATTTGTTGCCATCACTCATTTCCTCTAAACCATTCCTATTTAAAATTATCCAATATGGTTTCAAAAGAATTGTTAAACCATCAGAGGTGACTTTAAAATGTCATTTTACCTTTTAGTCATTTCCCTTTCCTCACTTCAGTAGCTCAAAACACAGGAGCAGATCAGTTGTTCAAGCCATTCTGTTTTCACATGTAATTTTTTTTCACTGCGTTTTAGTTCCTAGGCTGCCTTTAGCTGTGATTGAGTTTTGAAAAAAACCTTTGAAAGACACAGTTATCTCAGAATTCTTATCCCTTGGAATATCTCAGAAACACACCTGTTTGCTGATCCGGCTTAGTTTCTTTGGCCTCTGCAGATCCTTTGTACCCTCTTTTATCCTGCTTGCATCTGGAAAGGCAGCAGAAGAGACATAAACAGAAAAAAGCTGGACATGTGTCATTAAGACTGTAATCTGATGTTATGGAGTTGTACAGAAAACCTTAAAAAATTTAAAAAAAATCTGATTTCAGTCATTTTTCACACATGTTTTTTCTCCATAATGTTTCTTTTGCTGCACAGAGTATTATTTCCTGTATTTCCAATAGAAGTTAATCCATCTAACCAATACAAAAAAGGCTTTTTCAGTATCTTTTGACCTTGGGCCATGACCACACTGGGTTGAGCACAACAGCAATTTATATTTTTTTTCCAAAGGCTTTAATGCAGCAAAAGCTGTTCTAACACTTGTTTGCAAGAACCTCAGTTATTTGTGGTACTCTGTGTGCTTGAGAAATACTTTAAGAACTGTAGTAAATTTAACTTCCACATGCCATTATTACTAAGATTTTAAATAGTTCCTATTGTACCAAAGTGACCCTATGCAATTCAAAAATGGAATCAAAGAGGAAAATAATAAATATTAAAAAAATAGTATAGAGAGCTGTACATACCCACTTCAGTGAGCAGAGAGAATGTTACTCTTCAGAAAACAGGCAATACTGAAGAATACTGAAGTATAAATGTCCTTAGTACCAATGAACCAACATTCTCCTGTACCTTTTTTATTAAGAAATGTATGAAGCATGTGTTTCTCAAAAGCCAAAAGAACTGAGGCTTGACCAGTCCCTCAAAGTTGTGTTACAAGGGTACCAGTGGGTCAGCCCAACCCACAAAAAGCCCAGGCTGCCCTCCATATCACAACCTACTACTTGCCTTCACTTAATCTAGAGATCACAGAAGCCTGGCCATGAATTCTGGAGTTTAGTGACTGGACTGAAAATTAACCCTACAAAAAACAAGTAACTGAAAAGATCCCTGACTTGCAGCATGCTCATAAAATCTTTGGGTTCAATGCAGAGGAATGACAGGAGAACACCACATCCATTATTTCATCCAAGGGGAATCCTGTCCATTGTGCTTGGCTTCTTACATAGTTGTATCAACTTGCATGACAGGTCAAAGAATGAACTTTGAAGATTGGATACAGAAGACACAAAGATGGCTTTGGATGTAGAGCTCCCAAATGCCAAAATTTTGCTGGGTCTCAGCAAGGGATTTCCAAGCTTCAGACTAATTTAAATCCATGAAGTCCAGTTTGTCCACATTTAATGTCCTCTATTCTTGGAAGGTCTTTGGCACTGAGAAATAGAATTGTCAAAAAGAAAAAAAAAATCCTTCAAAAAACCCCCACAGAAGACAACCCCAGAGAGACTGAGACCAAATAGCACTTTTCACTTAAATGCTTCAGTTAAGAAAATAACTAGCAAAGAAAGACTCTAAGGGCACAGGAGATGATTCCCAGTTTTCACCACAAAATACGTATGTTGAAAGAACAAGTCTTGTATTCATCCTACATTATTAGAGAAAATCCTTTCCATATTTCTGCAATACATACATGTACAAAATTTAAATAAGGGCTGTCTGCACTGGTTTCTATCTATTTATTCTACAAAAGCTTTTTTACTTACACTAGGTGCAGAAAGAAAACTAATTAGTATATTTAATCTGTGAACCCTACTTTCAGAATGGCTTTGACACTGCTTTTATACCACCTTCATGATATAATTTCAATGAAATGAAAAGTCCCATCAGTTACAAGTTTTGAAAACTCAAGACAGTCTCTAAGGAAAAGCATTAGTGCATGAAATTAAGCTACATATAAAATTGTTCCACTTGAAATATCTGAACATGACTTATTTTATTTGTGGCAATGCAGTTCCTTTACATTTCTTTACATGCTGGCTAAAAAAACCAGCATTTCCCCGTACACCAAAACTGAAATCCTGCATTCAAACACTTCCCAAAACTATTTGTTCACAGTGTAGCTACAATACCACATTACTGTTGCATTTTATATCATGGATACATATTTTTCTCCCTTCCTTCCTCCTCTCAGAAATCTGCCATCTGACAATGTCTTTGTTACATATTCATGGGGTTTTTGTAGCAGTTTCTAGCTGACATGAACCGTGAGGAGCATTTGGTTACAATACTTAAAAGATCAAAAACCTCAACACAGGACTGAATTCTTTCTGTCAGATCACCTTTAGACTAAGCTGCTTCATCCTATGAAAACCAGATATTTGGGGGGAATGCAGAAATGCAGGGCTAGATGCTCCAGGGGAGTCAGAAATCAGACAGTACCCAACCCTGGAGCTTATATGCCTCCAGGCTGAGCAGGAGACAAAGTATCACGTTACGGTAGCAAATGACTACGTTACTTTTAGTGCATTATAATCCTTCCTTGAATCCTGCACTGAACAAGATGTTGCTGGGGCACACTCCACTTCCCTGGGTGTTTACAGACCAGATACTGAATGCAGCTCCCACAGCTGCTGGCCTATGAACAAGACGTTCCTGGTAGCTGGCATTGCAGCTAGCCAGCACTGCTCAGTGAGCCCAATCCCACTGCTTTCTTTAAGCATCAAACAGATCTGTTCTTTTACTGCCTTAAACCTCAAGATTGCTGTGGCTCCATGTATTTGTTTCATCTGGAATTGCACTCCAGGACCACCAGAATATTTTTGTAGTACTTCAGCCACATCAGCATAAAACCTCTCACCTCTGTGATCCTTTGAACTGGAAGAATGACGACTGTCTTGCACTTTCAAACCAAGAAGTTCCTTATAAGCCTCCAGCATCTCCACCTGCAACAACTGGAGATTTATCAGGGTCAAGCAAAGAACAGTTTTTCTGCCTACAAGTGGCAGATGCACCAGGAGGCTGATTCTCTACAATATCCTCTCTCATTGAAAGCATAGATTTGGCAACATCTAACTATCTAACACTATCAGGTGTCGGTTTCACCAACTTTCTGACCACATACATGTAAGCAGTTTTTTGAAACACACAAAAATTTGCAATTTTGAAAATGCAGTATTTCATTTCTTCCTTGAAATGATTTTTCATACATAACTTTAGAAATTTGTACTTCTTGTGTCAAATAAATTATTCAGCTTACCTTTGTTTAGCAACCTCTTTTAATCACACAATTGAAAATCATGTAGTATCTCTTCATAAGCTTACCGTATCTCTCCTACTTTTTCAGTCAGGAGAGTTGGTATTCTTGTGAAACTGTGGTCTATTAAAAGTGACCTCTGAAGCAAAAAAAGTCAGACATGAGGTCTGACCTTGATATGCAGACCTGTATTGAGAAATCTGTTCAGTGCAGGTAGTGCTGCTCAGTGTGAGCTGCAGTTTGAGCTCTGGGTGGGAGCCCAAGGTAAGAGGTCATGAACTGCACAACAAGGGGCCAGGGGACACCTGTGGTGTGGCCAAGGGACCTGAGGAGCCCCAGACTTTCACATGCTGTAGGGGGATAAAATCCCAGGGTTCCTTATGTTCAGGGTCCCTCCTCAGAGGTACCAACTCAAGCTGTGATTTTGTTATTTAGTTATTTCACCAAGATTAAACTATTTGAAGGATCTGGACTGCTATGCAAAATCTGGGGTGAAGATGGTACAGAAACTTGATCTCACTGTGTGAGTGTGGTATATGTAGCTGTGAAGGAGTCTGTCAGGGTCAATAAAACTACACGATCCCACATATGGGAGTAGAAACTGGAATTCTTTATTGAACATGCAACATGCAATTTAAAGGCATCAGGGCCAGGATATGTTAATAAGGAGGATGGATTTTGGTAACATATGTTAACTAGGGGATTATACAAGTTTCGGCTATGTTGCACAATTAGTTAATATTTTCTATACCAGGGATTTTACATGGGGGGAAGGAAACAAAGGGTTTCACCATGAATTGATAATATTCATCTTAAAGTCCATCTTTATCATGGAACCGGAAGCAGCTAATCAGCATGGTTGAACATCAACAGGCCTTGTTGTGCTTAGTGAGGGGATTTTGTCTCAGCCTCTGTTGACCATGGTTTACTGCTTAAGCTTGTCAGGCTCTTGCTGCTGGAAGCTGAATTTCAGATCCCAACAGGAGTCTCCATCCCAATTCAGCTGGTGTGAGTGTGATTGCCAGAGTGGCTCCTGGATGGTCTCACAGGGAAGTTTCCTTAACACCTGGTCCTGGGAAGCCATAGTCAAACAGTCATTTATTCTCTCCACAGTTCAGGTCTTGTAGCAAATCTAGTAACACTTTCACTCTCCCATCTCATCTTCTGAGATTTGTTTTTGTAACATTTACTACATCCAAGATACCATGGTCTGTCACAGTGAGACTACATGGATGAGTGGTATAGACAGCACATTTTCCGTACACAGCAGCTGAGATGTAGGCTAATCACCTAATGCAAACTCTAAGACTCCTGTAATAGTTTCAGGCACAAGAAAAGATGCAGCACATTCACAAGTAGCCTGAGCAAGGCAGCAGCACAATGCAGTGCTCCCTTACCCTAGAGATTATAACACAGCATTGGGAGCAACAATAAATGGTTCAGTGGTTAATGCAACTGAACACTTGCCTGAAAGCAGCTTCTTACTCATAGTCCTGATTCACAAGTCACTGCTGTAGTTCTCTACGCTGCCAAGTATGTGTTTTGCAAAAATGATTAGTGCAGTGGCTACAAACCTATGCTTCAAAGCTACAGTATTTTACAGCAGTATATAAAATGCACAGCCTCACTGCATTAATTTGGCAAGCTTATGCACATTAGTCTAACTCTGAAAATATTGAAGATAATGTTTCTATAAGGACATGCCTTAAAGCTATAGCAATAGAGATGTACAGAACACACTGTAGAATTTTTCTCTATCAGTTAAATGACATTGAATTTCACAGTAGCTGAATATTCCGGAAAGAAAAAGCTTGAGTAAAACACACAGGATAGCTCTCTTTAGAGTGGTATCATCAACCCGAAATGTCCTCTATGGTTATCAATATTAATGAAAATAAGCAATGATTAGTCAAGGACATCCATTCAAACTTCAGAAGAGGTTCTTCATGAATATATTATGGCCCAAACTATTTCTCTGGGGAAAACCTGGTAACTTACGATTAAAGTACTGACTTCACACACTAAAGCAAATTAAAAAAAAAAGTCAATTGGATTTACATTTAGCGATTTTTCACTGGCATGCAGTCAAGAAATGTTGCCTTGCAGCAAACAGCTTTGCAAACAGTGCTGCAAATTCACTGTGTTTGTCCCTGATCGAATAGCCTGAGCCTTGTCTTTTCCTAGAGCTGCACCTCATTCTTTTGTCCCTTCCTTTCCAGATCAACATCAGTCCAGTTTGGGAAATACAATGTACTTGAATTGTCTGTTCACTCTGCTTATGTAGGGGTTGGGGTGGGCAAGGAAAACAAGGGATAAGGCTCTGATTTTCTCAGAATAATTTCCACAAAACAACTGTCAAAGGAAACTCCCCAGAGAAAGTTTTATGTCTAAGATAAGTCCATCTTGAAGATTAATTCTGGTTTGCTTGTTTAAGTCTCAGGCCTAGGAGCCAGGGACTGGTTCTACTGCACTGCCCTGGCTGCCTCTCTGCATCCACAGCTGTACTGCAGGCATGAGGCTGGGCTGTGAATCCCTCCCACAGCAGTCTCCTTGCACCTAGAGGCCATCAGCTGTAACAGTGCATTCTGCTTTTATTGCAGCCTTTCAAGGATAGTAGAAAAGAGCATGAGTTTGGATAAGCAGCATCTAAATTACAATCTGAACAGGCCAATTGGCACATTGCAACCATGTGCTTCATAGCTGCTTGTTTTCCTCACTTTAGTTGCTATTCAGACAGAAGAAAAATTAGTCATTCATTAATTAAAGGATTCCTGCTACTGCTTCCCCATAAACATACCTTTTCTCTCAAGTACCTACAGAGACCTTGAATAAATTAACTTTGCCTGAGTATCTAAAAGGAGAAGAAACTTTTGTTTCCCAACTTGATGTGCAAGGCCCCAGGAAGATTCACCAGCCTCATGGTAATGTACCAGACAATGGTTCATTGTCTCCTGGTAAAATCATGGTGGCAGGAGTATCTAGGGCCCAAAGCCCCTGAATTAAAAGGACTTAATTTAGCTCCTCCCTAACCCTTCCTGGTCTCCTTATGTCCTTAGTCACCCATCAGCAGAAATGGGATTTCCACAGTTACCTCTTTGGTAAGCACTTGGAAATTACCAGTTCAACAGCCTGATGAGTAGAGTTTCTGCAAATGGTTTTCCATCACTCTGAGCTACAAATGTATTAAGACAGACTACCTTTACTGAATTTCATGGAGGTTTTAATATATTTTTTTCTCTACACCCTCCATTCTTCTAAAAGACTCCAGTTTAAAGATCCCTGCATTCAGGGTGGATTTTAGCCAAGCAAAACCAGATAATAGCAAAAGAGGTGACTGTTAGCAGGTTGTAGACAACAGGGACCATGCTGCAGCAGCACTTCTCAGAAGGATGTTTCCTCCTGTGCCTCCACTCCTGAACTGGTCATAGCAAGTATGGACAGGACAGGCCCAAGGGTCACTTTTCAGGAATGCAGGGAGAACTTAGGGCTGCACTGTTCCCCCTCCCTGTATATAATCCACTCAAAGGATGGCCTGGTACAGTCAGCTCTTCTATTTATATCTTTTGTTAAAGGAACAAAATGAAACTCCAAGACCCAACCCCCAAAGCTCTTCCCCACAAACAACAAAAAGAATTACATCAAGCATTTTGGCCAATTCCTCTTTCATCAGAGAGTGGCTGTTACTAAGCTGAGCACACAGTGCTCTCAGTGGCTGATCCAGACAAGTCCTATTCACATTCCCCTGCCCGACTCTGACAGGGCATTGCACAGTTGCCCTGGTAGTCAGAGCCATGCTATAACCTGCAGAACCTCTGCACCTTGGTTTGTGCAAACACGCAAGTTCCAATGAAAAATACCACTCCTGAGCAAGTTAATCCTTAGGAAAGGGGATAACAAAATATTCTATCACCTACATCCTGCAGGGATAGTGTGTCAGGAATTAAAACTGTTGACATTTTGGTCTGTGTTTTTGCAATGACACCTGTGTAAAGATTTATCCTTGTCACGTGAAAGGGAGGAGAGACAGAAATGCAAAGATTTCTAGTCTTAACTGTATTAATAAAAAGTTAATAGCTATAAGCGTTCTCAGGATAATCAAAACTGTATGAGCCCAGCACTGCCTACCGAAACTAGGATAGAACACAGGCTGGAAAGATTTTTGACTCCCTAAGAGGACCTCACTTAAGCCAGGGAGAACTCATCAACTAAATAAGCACCTCCAGAAAATCAGAGCTTTATGAACCCGACACTGCTTAACAACATGGATAGCACACAGATTGGAACGATTTCTGACCTCAGCTATTGAGGCAACACTTATTGAGGCAAGAAAAGAACTTTCCTCACGATAGCTCCCGAAATAACATTTACTAATACAGGTATGTGACAATGACTATATGGGTTACTTAGTCAGTGATAACATTGAGCTCCAGGATTGTACAAAATACCCCAAAAGACACCGGCACAACACACATTTTACAGGCCACTCCAGCAGTATACCACTCCCATGACAAATTTAACTAACAGAGGATTAGTAAACAGAAACACAACAGTTCAATACCACATGTAAACACACTCAGTAACCCAAAAGAAAAGCAACAGGAAAAATATAGCCACTTCCCATTAACACGTATACACCCAGTGAGCTATAACAAATTATAATTAGTGAAGTATAGGAAGATAAAGTGAGAATTTAGCTGCTTACCCCTGCAATGTTGATGGAAGGGGGGAGACAGGTTAGATCGTGGGTTGCCCTCCCAAAGGTGAAAATTTTTCTCCCCAAGTTGCAGTTAAACTGCACTTCTTTTTATACTTTTTTTTTTTCCCTTCAGGTGATTTCGTGTGTCTATAGTCAAAATGTTCTGGGGGGTGATACAGATGCCTGAGGGATGGGTGCCTTGAGTCTGCAGGGTGCCACAGGGTGTGCCAAAGAAAGGCCATGCTAATTTAATAACATTCCATTGTATGGTAACACCATCACTTATCAGCATCCCTCTGGGGAGCTGAGGCGTTTCCCTCAACTCATCAAGGCTTATGAGCCCATCACCTCACAATGCCTTTCACCAGAAATAAATAATTGCCTGTGAAACAGAGAAAACAGAGTTTCTACAGTATTCATGCTTGTTTGAGGAATTGTAATAAGCATTCTTAATAGTGTCCAGTAAAGACACCATGCAAATATTGTGGAATTATATTTAAAGTGTTTTAATATTTAATGTCTAAAGTGAGGTAGACCTAATATTGAAAGATTTTTTTTTATATTGCTTCTATTTATGCTGATAAATATATTCCCTATATATGTGGCATTTTACAGGTGAACATTAAAACACAGTAAGTCACCATTTAAGGTAGTCATCACTAAGGATTGAATGAAAACCAAAATATGTTGGGCACATTCATGTATTTCCTTTGACAGTGGCCATAACTAGAGTAGAAATATGGTAAGTTCGTGCAATAGACTGTAATAATCTCAATTATTCCATTTATGTTTGTAAACAGTGATGTGAGACAGAGGCAGAAAACCTTACTGATAAATCTGGAAACCTGAAAGGCCAAAATGGGCCCTGGGAGAATCATTTACTTCTATTTTGTCCTACCAAGTAGCAGTATATTTTCTTTATTTAGAAAGCACTAATTATTCTAGCTTTTATTTGCAATCTTTATTTGGTCTTGAAACCATCTTTGGTCCTTCTTAAAGTATGGGTGCAGAGAGCTAGCCCTGCCCCACAGCATAACTAACAGGGCTTCAAGATGAGAAATTTCTGGATCCTGCAGAAAACATAAGGGGAAAAGCATCTGACCCTGCCTGACCTGGGCCTGACCCACTAAGAGAGGAAAGGCAGAAATTACAGAAGTTGTGGCAGCATCAGGAGCTGAATCTAAGCAAAAAAGACAAAAAATAATGAAATAGGTATTGCTGGTTCATCAAGGTGCTGATGCCTAAGGCCAAAATTAAAAAGCAAATATGTATAATAAGTACAACTGGAACAAATGGAAAAAAGAAAAAAGATAAGAATTATTTATCCAGGAAGAGGAAATAGGGGAAAAAACTCTGACTATAAGATAAAATAAAGCATGTGAATGGGGTTGTTTGTAGGACCCTGGAGAGCAGCCCTGACCTGACCAGCAAGACCTGGAAGAGAACAACGAACCTGTTACTGATCCTAATATAGGTGTCTTGGTTTTGCAGTCAGGACACCTGGAGTGTTCTCCATAATATTGGAAAGGGATTACCACATTTCACACTCATTTAATGAATTCAAGGAGAAGCATTTACATCACTAGCTGAAACACTGACCTGTTGATGGCTATTGAGCAAAGGCCATCCTCCTTTCCTCTTTGTTTTGAGACAAAGTTAACTTCTTTGTGTTATTCTCTGAGTTTTGTTGCCTTAAAAGTCTGTAAAAAAGACTCCAAGCCAAGTTTTTGTAGGAGATAAGATAAAGGGTAGTTACTTTAA
>JAOXXN010039055.1:0-24645 GCA_026770055.1 Myrmophylax atrothorax | reverse complement strand
CTGCTTTTTGGTAAACATTTTGGTTTTTCCCTCTGTCTAGGTTTGAAGCAGTTAACTACTTCTTTTGTTAACTAATGGCATGGGCAGTTAGTGACAGAGAGAGAATTTACATTATAATTCGAAACTACAACACCCTCAAACCAAGACATCTATCCAAGAAAAAGGCCAGTATTCTAAAATCTTTTTTAAAATCCTAAGAAAAAGAATCCACTTTGTTTATTCAAGTTGCTAGTCTAAACTGTAAAGTGAGCTACTTATGGTGTAAGCATACCCAACTTACCTATTTCATATAAGCAGACATGCTGAATCTCCCTTTGGTCTGTTGCAAGTTCCAAAGCAGTATGAAATGAGGTCAAGGCACTATTAATTTGACACTAAAAAAAGTGAAAGAAGAAAAAAACCAATTCAGACTGAAATTTAAAATTTGTTGGATAACATGACTTTGATAAGAAAACATTCAGATTTCTGTTAATAGGTATTTAAAAAAACTATGGTAGAAGAGTTTAATAGTGTAATAACAGCCAATTTACGTCACCTCTCAACCTTAAAGATCAATGACTGTACCCCTTCTATTTGCTATTAAGTCCAAAATTCATTGGGTTTGAGCAGTAAGCTTTAGAGTAATCTCATTTCTACCTTTAATGTAATTTCTACCTTTAAGGTCATTCCACCTTGAGAAGTTGTATTGTTAGCATCTGCCAGTTGAAGTTTAGCTTTCTGCACAGTAAGGGTACCTCTAGTGTTCAATTTTATTTATTTTCAACTTTTCATCTTTTCCCATATCCCTCAGTGATCACTTTAAGCAACAGTTGATGAGAATTTATAAATGGTGCATGACACATAAGAAGATAAAAAGGTACATGAGACAAAAAAGAACATTTTGATAAAATCATTAGTTAGCAACAGCTTAGAAAAAGAGGCTGGCATCCTCCTAAGAACTAGAGCTATACTTCTTTTGATTACTTTGATTTCTAGTTTTCCCAGTTTAGGATGGAACTTGCCGATACCAATCACTGGGGGGAGGGAATGAAATCAGCATTTAATTAGTTTTATACGTACACACTATATATTCCAATATGGATGGTCTGTACCTGCTTTAATAGAGTTCCTGTATTTATTCTCACATACTTATAATTTATACAACAGAAGAATTTTTAAGCCACTCTGCTGACTAAGCCTGTAAGAGAAAGCAACCCTAGAAAATGCAAACCCATCATCTACACAAGCACAACTTAATTCAAAAATCTGCAGCGTTGTATTGTAGCACAGAGCTCTGCAGTTATTTTTTACATTTTCTCCTTTGTCTCATCAGGGAAAACTGTTTTAGTTGCTAAGGAATTACTTAACTAAATAATACATATTGCATCAAGAGAGCAGAACAGCCAGCAAGGGGATCCATGGCTGTACCAACAAAAACACTGTACACTTAGAAAATACAATGGTGATGAAACTAAGATGTTTGCTGCCAAGGCAGAAGCATATACTGCACAGAAAGACAGGTGAGTTATATTTACCCTTAAGATTATCAGGGAGCCTGAGCCATGTAACACCTTGTTTACTTTTGAAGCAGCACATTCTCTCCACTATGCATATTCCCAATACAAATTCCCAGAAAAGAACTGTTATGAGCCCAGTCGTACAGAAAAAAACCCCATAAAATAATGTCAGTTTAGTTATCTTTGTGCTAGGAAGTTCAAAAGTTCAGTAAATCTATGTTTTGAATGTTTCTCAGGAAAATAAAAAAATAAAATCTAAATATTTAGTCCTCTTTGAAGATACTTTGCCTTTTAAAACCCCATACATTTCAAAACAGAAATAACTTATTTTTAGGACATGTTACTCCACACAATGTCTACTGGCAATTAAATCACTGTTTGCAATGCCACACACCAGCATGGGGTAGCACATGAAATACTGACCACTCAGTAACATACAAGTTCAGCTGGTTGAATATTCAGTCTTCTATAATCCATTCCTCCAACTGTCTAGATCTCACAAGTGTTTTGACATCTGCCTAACTTTTCCTGCAGCACCAATCTCAGTTGTTTCAGAGACATTTCTCCATAAATATAATTTCAATCATCTCCAGGGATCACGCCAGTTTGTATTTCTACTCTTTGTCTTAGTTCTTAAAATAATTATGTGTTTACTGTTTCAAAGAATAAACAGAAAGAATTATGAAGTCCCAAGAGTCTGTAAGTATAACGTGCCACCTGCACCTGAAATTGATGTCCTTGAGATTTACAAACATATGTACATACACTTGTAATTCCTCCAACAGGCATCATTCATACCTCTCTTGGACATAACAAAAAGACAAAAAACCATATTAATACATAAAATGTGTAATATGCAGAACTACACTACCATAAAGAGGATTATTAAAGCTAATGTGAAAACCCTAATCTTACATTTCTTGACTTCAGACTAAAACTAAAAGCACCCTGACCCACAACCTAAGCACATACAGAGCTTCCCAAGCCCAAGTGGCTTCCCAAGCCCACACACATTTCCCCAAAGAGCTGTTCTGAAATCTCAGGACACTTTCCTTCTCCCAGAATGTCTCTTATTCTCAATCAGCACTCTGAATTTGTAAAGCTTTTAAGAAGTCACGTTCTTAAATTAAGGGGAAACCAGAAAGCAGTATCTAAAAGGCGGCAATTTACACTGGAGAGCACTATACGGATATTTCAAAGCCTGTATTTTCTATTCCTAAGCACATAGAAATCCATTTTTCCTTTAGACATGCCACAAAATCAAAACAAAATAAAACTAGGATACTGTATTTTGAAACCTAGAACAAGTGACTAGAAAAGCCAACACAATTCTTGAAAATAAACCTTGACATCACACAAACTCTGTAAAATTTCTTTACTTCAGACATCTGTGACTTTCTTCCAGAAAGTTCATTCAAGACTTTTTAATGCTTATTACTACTCTTGCCCTCAGTCTACTTTTCCATACCGCACCCTCTCACCCCTAAATAAGAATGATACCACTGATACCAGAATGTCTGTAAAAGGTAACTAAAAAAGCCAAAGTACTTGTCAGCATTACGCTTAAGCACACAATATCAGTGCCCATTTTCCGAAGCCTGAACATCAAACACGCTTTAGTACACCTGAATGTACCAATGGTGCTTTGCTCATCAGATGGAGTATTTGGTACTTTCCCATTCAGACTCTTTACATGCACATATACCAATTGAACTCTACAAATCAAGCCTCAGAATCCATGCTTTTTGTCCCAGTCTCAGAGATTTCTTGTTTATACATACACACTCAGAGACTGTTGCTAATGAAAAAGAAACAATCTTGTCCACTTCACAGTTTGTCAAACACTGTCTTTATACCCTTACTACTTTCCACAGGAGCTATCAATTTATTTAACTATTGCTGATTGGGATGATTGTATTGTTTAAGAAAAGCATACAGAGATTTCAAATAGTGTTGCTGGATAGGAAAAAAAGGGAGAAAAATGAAAGAGAAAGCAAAATTGCAAGCTGAAAAGTGTAAGAGATTCTGAACACCACCTCTCACTCTGCCCTCTCCCAGCTTCAGCTCAAGGTACACTTTTAAGTGCATACAGGTTAAAGCATAAACTTTCCAACTTTGATAAGCCACATGAAATAATATTCCCATGCCCAGTGGAAAGAATTTAAACTTCCCAGGGCACTAACTAAAGCCATATAAGCACTTCTCAGGTTTTGCAGGAGCTCTCCTCGCCTGCCTTGGAAACAAGGAAAGAATTACAACTCACCATATTAGCCTGTAATTTATGAGTATCCGTGCACATCTGGTTCAGAATCACAACACCATTTAGGCTGAAAAAGACCTCAGGGATCGAGTCCAACCTTTGATTAATCACCACCTTGTCATCTAAACCAGAGCACTAAGTGCCACATCCAGTCATTTCTTGATCACCTACAGGAATGGTGACTCCACCACCTCCCTCGGGGGTTTGTCCTAATGCTTAACAACCCCTTCTGTGAACAAATTCCTACTGATGTCCAACCTGAACCTTCCTTGGCACAGCTTGAGGCTATGTCCTCCCATTCTATCACTAGTTGTCTGGGAGAAGAGGCAAGCACCCACCAGGCTACAATCTCCTTTCAGGTAGTTGTAAAGTGATAAGGTCACCCCCAGCCTACTCTTCTCCAGACTAAACAACCACAACTCCCTAAGCCACTCACTCCTCACAGGATTTCACCAGCTCAGTTGCCCTACACTGGACACTGTCCAGCACCTCAGTGTCTTCCTTGTAGTGAGGGTCCCAAAACTGGACAGAGGACTGACTCGAGGTGCAGCCTCACCAGTGCCTAGTACAGAGACAATCACTTCCCTGCTCCTGCAGGACACACTAATATGAAATGGATGCTGTAAGACCAATGCCCAAATTCAAGGCATGTGTAACCACCAGTGTACTGTGCAGAAATCCAACGCAACTCCCCGTGCCATGGCCACCAGTCACATACCTACCTTCACTACTATGGCAACAGCAATTCAGCAAATTCAGCATGTAAATTCCTAACAAAATCTAAAGACTCCTAGACATTTAACCAAAATGTTTAGACACAGAAAAACCTCCCTGATAGAGCATCATTTGGAACAAAGCGGTGACGGGGGGAGGGAAAAGCTCTCATGCAAACACACACATGAAAGGCAAACAGACATTTTAGTTTCTATGAGCAAACAGTAAGCTTTCTGCTGACTAAGGGTCATGGCTACACAGCCTAATGGACAGCACTCTGCCTGCCTAAGGTAACTAACTCCATTAGTGTGGCCACGCTGTCTCTGGCTTGAACGGTTTCACTTGCAGCTAAACTTCAGTACCTACACACTGCATCATTTAATGCACTAATACCGTAAGATTACACTTAAAGAACTCTCTTTTGAGACTTATCAGTACTCCAGAAAGGGACTGACTTCTCAAAACTGACACTCATCCCAAACATATCCTATTTCTTTACACACAGAAACATATATTCAGTTTATTAACAACTTCTGTTTACACTTTTGCCCTACCTTGCTCTCAAAGTCAGAAGAATCAGTTGAATTTTATTCCTCATTACACTAAAATACCAAGTCATACCCCGGCAATCAAAGTACTTATATTTTTAACTGCACTGGCATTCATTGTGTAGCTATTCCCAACAAATTTGATTTCTACCATAAGAATGGAACATGCATACAACTGAACAAAAACCACTGAGATCTCTTCTACTCAGAAAACAGCAACACTTGCCCAAGACTGAGTTTGCCTGTGACAATGTAATTCCCAAAAAGCACTACTGCCTTCAAAACGACAGCAAAAAAAGAAAAATAACATGTAAATCCCATGCAAAAATATGCCTGAAAAATCTGATAATCCACTTAAGTCTGCTCCTCTGTACTGTTGCTACCTCTCTCAGAGTATTTAGCTGTACTTGAGAGACTTAATTGCAAACCCTAGCACAGAATGACCATCAATATTAACATCTTGATTAGGTCTTGTAATTATGATGCTGAGATGAAGGGTTTAAACATTCTGGGTTTGTGCTTTTGTGTTAGGTGTTCTGGTTAATGTAATTGCTCTGAAAATACTCTGGTCTGATAAAAGCAGCAGCTAGGAGTTGAGTGGTTTAAAGTACTCATATTATCAGATTCTTAGAGAATAGCTCAGCCAAAAGCCATGAGTGTTTGAATAACACTTTGCAATGGCATTCACAAACACATTTTCTGTGAATACATTTCTGCTTGGGTCAGAGCTCACCCTTATAAACAGAAAATATCCTGGATTGACCTCTCAAAAGCAAAAGCAGTTATTTAAGGAAAATTACTGCAGAGAATTAGCTGTATATGAACAATGCATAAAACAAAACGGGGAAGATAAATGCTAAACATTCAGCAGATAATACTCAACATTTTAGCTTGACAAGTAAAACTGAAATAGCTCAAGAAACTCCTGAGTGACCAAAAGCATAGAGCCACAAATGTATCAAGAAGCTGAAAAATAACTTCAAAATGTTGTTAATTCAGATAGATGTAGTGGAAGAGCAGGTTCTGCATCTGAACGTGAAACTAAGAGGGATTTCATCCATTCTTCTTACTGAGCTTTCCATGTATCTGCATCTTCAGTCACAATTTGCTGAAGCTTGCACAGTTCATTCACATCAGAAAAACATAAAACAACGAAGGGTGAGGAGAAGAAATCAGTCTAAAGGATGAAAAACATGCAATACCTCTAATCGCTGTATCCTTCCCTTGAAGAACATGAACAGAGAAGAATTTGGATAAGCAGATTCTTTTTTTGCAAGAATCTCTTTTGCCTCCTTCAATCCTGCCTTGTTATCACTACCGTCAAGGGCAAAAAAGGGACGAACAACTGTGTGGTACCACAAGAGAGCTAATCTAAAAGAAATGTAAGAGTAAAAAGGATTACAGCTTGTAAACAGAAAGGTAAGGATTACATTCTATACAGACAATTTTTTAAATTATTCTGAAAGACAAAGATAGATATGACTCTTTTATTACACAATCTGGCTTTAAAAGAAACACAGTGCTACTGCCATACATCAACATACTCCTGAACTGCATCTGAACATACAATTCAATGCATGTTACCCAAAGGCAAAGTAACAATCAAGCTCAGAACATCAAAGCAGTTGAGCCTTTAGAACTCTGTTAATTTTTAAAAAAGAAAATTCACAGGAAAACTTTGAAAACTAATTGTTCATTTGGGGGGGAAATCCCTAAAAAAACCAGCAAACAAAAAATCAACAAAAAATCTAAACACACATCAGCAGACACATATGAAATCAATATCAAAAGAAATACATCCAGTTTTCAGAAGGGCAGACATCTACATGACATCTACAGACATCGCTCCTGGAAACAAGGGCAGAGCACAAAGATTCCCAAAACTATCTTAAGGAGGAAACATTCCCAAAGAACACAATTTTTCTTCCCCAGAAAGAACAAACTAAAAGGAACATTTAAACTTCAGCTGTTTTAAACAAACAGAAATTCAGCTCTTTTCCTGAAGCAGGAGAGACTTTAGCTCTGCTTGCCAATGTTTCAAAAGTGACATCTGATGGTACCTGCAGTAGGCCCAGTAATAAAAGCATGAATTTGTAGATAATGGAATAATAATTTATGAGGGCAGTTTAAATTAGGTCTGGCTAACCCTTTACCTCTTAAAAAGACCTGAAGTCTTGGAAGTCTTCTAAAAAGAGTACACAAAAAATACTCATTTAGAAATACTATAAGGAACATCTCATTTTACTGAGATCCTAAAATAAAATAAAAAAAATTAAAAATATCTTGGGCTAATAGTAAGGAAAAAGAGCTAAACGAGAGCAATGACTAAGACAAAATAGCATGCTCTCCATTGCAGAGAATATAACTCAGGTAAATTTACACAGCCTTCAGGAGGGGGAGCTTTTATTTACTCTGCTGGTATTTAAGTTACTAGACATGAGAACTGCAGGTACTGAAGAATACAGCAAAATATTGACAGAAACCCCCAAATATATGCACATAATTAACAGCAGAGAGATCTCACACATTAGTAAGTGATGAATTTACTAAACCATGGCACGTTAAACAACAAACTACGAGTTTATTTTACCTGCTGTTGTTTCCTTTAAAGCAACATGACTTTTTGGTTTTGACTTTTCTCCAGTTACTTACTTTTAGTACTAAGTTATCTACCAAAGCATTTCAATATAGCTACTCACGTAGCTAAAGGGGCCTTCATGTCCTTACTTTCACTTGCATACATCAGTGAGGAAAGCCCCTGTAGGCGGTCTCCAGGAAAACCCAGCAGGTTGATGATTTTGAGCAGGTTTGGGGGCACCATGGATATGCAAAGATGAAAAAGTCCATATCCAAAGCTAACAGCACCTTTCAGTCTGTTAAGCGAATCCTCCGTTACACCTTCTGCAGCAATATGATTATCATTTGCAGCATCAGAAGTCAAGGATTCCTGAGTTGTTTTCTTCTGATATATCTCCTGAAGTGTATTAATGTCCGTATAGCACTTATTGTAAATTTTCCAGGCTTTTCGGAGTATCCACCCACCTTTTATGTAAGCTAAAAATCAAGGAAAACAAAAATACTTTAAGGACGTATTTCAGAAGCCCTTTTAAGTAGTAAATGCTGTTTCTCAAAGCCTTGGATGCTCTCTCCATTCACATTAACTTACTGTACAAAGGCCTTTGTGATAGCTACTGTCTCAAAGAGGCCTTGCATACTGGACACTACAAACTTACATGTTTACAAGCACAGACGTTATAAGAGCATGCAACACAAAGGCACTTCCAGTCAGCTGTGTAGCAGTTCAACTGTCAGAAAGAGAAAACCAAAGAACTTCACACTGGATTTTGCCCCACTATAGGGTGCAGCTGAAACAGCTGCCTGGCAGACAGAAAAAGCATAACTCAAAAGAGATTACACCTCTTCTCTTAAACCCAAATTATATTAAAAGCCAATTGATGGGAAAATACCAAGAAAAGCCTTTCCTTTGGGCTAGATAGTAAGATTTTCAATATCATCATTTCCCCGTCCCTCACATAAACATTGTGCCTTTACAATTAAAAAAAAAGGAAAAATATTAAAGCATGCAGAAATGTTATGGTTTTAAAGTATTTCTCAGTTGCCTAACTTCCTCAATTTCAAATGCAATATAGGTACTTGAATTTCCCTAAAAACTCTGGTCTTGAGCATTCTCAGTTGAAAATGACAGAATTCTTGGTCTCACTATAATCTTTATAGAAGGGTAAAAAAAGGTCTGACAGCAAAAAAGAAAGATGTCCAATTTGCCTGTTTACACAGCAAACATCTTGGTTATAAGCACATCCTTGGATAGTGCCAAGTGTTGAACAGGAAACAAACAGAGAATATCCTTGTATACACTAACCATAAAAGCAGACACCAGCATTTTGCGTGTAATAGAGCCCTGAGAGTTAGGAACTGCAGTGACAAAGACACTAACTAAAAATAAAATAGAAATATGGTTATAGCAGCAGTGTTCTAAACAAATATAACCAAATTTGCAGAGATCAGTGTCATAACTAATGCCAGAATTAGACCATAACAGGTGGTGTGTGTCAAAGAAAAAAAATGCTATTAATACCAAACAACTCTTTACAAGCCTTCAACGCCTTTGACAAAAATCCCTCCAACCACAAAAACACCCAAAACATTTCTAGAGAAAGTAACATCACAGACTAGACTACCTGTTTTTGGATTCTTGTTGTGTGAGGAAAGGATAAAGCTAGTTTGATAGTCTAGAAAAACTGTACTGAGAAAGACTGCAACATTTGTATTCTCAGTTGTGACAGATGGGTTCTGTCAACATGAACTTGAGGTATTAAAAGAAATTAATCCTCTATCTTGAGATCCGTATTAAAGCATTATAATAAAAATGGAAACCCCATGCCATGATTCAGCTGCATTACAAGACTAACATTACTTCATTTTTAAGCAATTTGGTAATTTTTTGGCTGCACAAAGTACTTTAAAAGTGATGTGATTCACCACAAGATGAATGCTCATACAACTACGCACAGCAATGCAGCACACCAATAAAAAGAACACCCCCACATTTTACTTATCCTACCGTAGTGTTTCCCCTAATAGCTGAGCATTGTGTTTCAATGAAAGCATGAAATGGACAGGATGCAATATGATGAAAAAAAGTATAGTTTTAGGCTTTACTGCCATCAGTGTATTATCATTAACAGTTCACTAGCACAGCATAACCCTAAATGATTTATATACTATTGTTATACCAATATAATACAATCAAGCAAATTAAAACAATTAATTTCTAATTTTTTAAACATAAAAATTAAATGAAGCCAAATCACTGAGCTGATTTTCCAGCGTGAAAATACCAGGAAAAGGTAGTTCAATATTGCTGTGAGAAGCCAATGTAAACTGCTGTGTTACCAGTTTATGATCAAACTATTTCTAATGCATCCATGAGGGTGGAAAAGAAAATGTGTTAAGCATATGAGAAAGCAGCTTGGGTGCCATCATATGCTCCTTGTCAAACTGTTCCACAAAGACAAACACAAGAAAATTTTCACCCATCCACCAATCAGAAGTATGTGTCTGGTTTTTTTTTTTTTTAGGTTCCACTAATTTCAAAAATCTGATTGCTGTTTCTGTACAGAAACATGGTAAAAACAAAAGATGTTTATACATAAGCAAAAAGATAATATACTTCAAAAACTGAAACAATGGACCCAACAGTTCAGCAAAGGCAGTAACTAGCATTTAGCTCCTTGACAATTTAACTAAAGATTTCAAGTATTTTTGGTGCTCAGTAGAGTAACCCAAATGTTCTTCAGTGCTCTGATACCCACTTCAGTTCTCTGAGCAGCAGACAAGAGAGAAAGGGAACAGACACCATCCTCAGTTACAGCACCCAACCCAATTATGCAGCTGCAGAATACATACTGAACTAAGGAAAAAAAGCTTTGAGAGGGAGGAGAAAAAAAACCCAACCACCACAAACAAAAACCAAGAACTGCACTAAAAATAGCAAGAAAATCTCTGCAGCACTATACAGAGAGCAGACAGATAACCTCTGAATTTCTGCTAGCTAGAACCAAATACATTCTTGATGCCATGGCTTGGAAGAAAACAAGTCTGCACACCACAGAAAGCATTACATCCTTGTTTGAAAATTTTAAGTGTTATTTTAAATAATCTGAATATTATTTCCTTGATTCCTTTCAGCTGATCAGCAGGGTTTTCACTGAGAATCTGGTCTGTCTGCCATCTTTTGGTATTCCTTGATTTGGTGGGAACCTGAGAATGCACACACACTAAAAACATGACCTTGACCACATTTTCTATAAACTCATGGATAAAAGCACATTTTAAGATTACAAAAGAGATGCAGGAATGCAAGAAAATGTTAGAAACAGTTCTGCCATCTCGACAAGGGGTTTGTATTCAAGACAACAGGATTAACCTCTTTGGCATGCAAGGACACACTCTGGTGACCAGGGATTAAGAACTGATTCAGCAGTTCCATCTTCAACACACTTCATTTAAAATTGCTTTCACTGGCAGTTTGTCAGTGGCTGGGACTTAATGGCCCCTTCTTATCTTGCAGCAAGCACACAGATACTACCCATCTTCGTACCAACTCCTCCAGTGCCTCTATGACAACATGCAAAGAACATCAACCTATTTAAGGAAAATCAGTTGAATATGACTTGGTACGAAAAAAAGCAAAAAGCCATAACCTATAACAATTCATCTCATCCTATTTTACACTACTAGCACTCTGGACTCCGAGTCCCAAGGACCTGAGTCCGAGTCTCAGTGGGACCGTCCCCTGGCAGTTCAATGCCTCCCTGCCATCCCATCCCGTCAGATCTTGGATGCTGAGCAGGGTCAGCCCCATTTAGTACCGGGTGCTGTGACAGTCCCGAGGACTTCACTGTCACTGTCCAAGCTCACTCGGCCATGGCAAATGGACCTTAGGACTTAAACGGTGGGGCCAGTTCTGAGCATGTTGTGCCTCACCTAAAAAATCCACTGTGCAGGCTGGAAGGGCACACCCACGTGGGGAGAGCCCTTCCCTTCGCAAAGTCTGGCCATACTGCTAATTTCATAGCATAAAGTACTTCATGCTATGCTGATTTAAATAATCTTTATGACCATGTATATATATCGCTGTTATGTAAGTCAAAAGCAAGTCAAGGATATTTTTCAATATTTGTGAGTGTGTTTCTAGGACTTGTATATACTGAGGCAGTTGGTTAATAACCTCATCAGTGATGACTTCTTATTTTTGTTCTGGGTGGTTTACAAACTAATTTTTAGAACACAGCTCATTTAGTCTAAAAAAGTATTTTATCCAAATCCCATAAAGGATGTTTGAGACACACCCATTCTTTTAGGAACAATATATATTCCTTCACTTACTTTATTCACAATATGGCTGCAGCTCTTCTGCTTCACATACAAACAACTTTCAATTTAGGTAGAGAAATACTACAAGCACTAAACAAACAAATGAACAAACAAACCACCCAAACAATTAGGGTGTTATGCTCTGTCACTCACTTGGAAGAATATAGGTTAACCATTCCTCATAAAAAGAAAACTTATAGGGTTCTCAACATTCTATAAGCCCTATAAACTTTAAAAAATTAATTTTGAAATTCATTATTTTCTCAAAATTTTAAAAAAATAATTTGAAAAAATATTGATACTAGCCTTTCTCCTTAATTGTTTGTTTTGAAAGATGTTTCAATATACTTACTGCTGATACTAAGAGAAGACTGGTATGATTCAGGACTTTTGTATTCCTTTCTATATTTTGGAAGAAAATGTATTCCCACAGACACACAATTATAGAAAAAAAAATCCACATATGTTACAGTTTATTCAGAACATTTACAAATATTACATGGTGCCTTTTAGTTCACCTTAGGAGAGGATATTTTTCAAGTAGTACATACTCCATTTCAACTACAGTTCAAGATGACAAGAGTTTGAATAGGACCTTCAGTGCAATTAATGAATTAGTCTTTGGAAGAGCTTTTTATGGTCCATCCTTGGCTCAACAGAGCATTACTGAAAGAAACAGACACTGGTGGGCTGGGGAAGGAGGATGCAGCTTCTTCTCTGCCTCCTTTCTTCAGCTGGGTCCATTTTACTGTGATACCTTAGTGACAAGGAATGCACTTTCCCTGTAGAGTCCTACCAAAAGTCCAGTTACACAAAGTATGGAGTATGGTTATAGAGGTATTGGACATCCTTCTATGTCTCTCAGATATTCAGTATCTGATCTGAAGCAGATCTACTAAAAATTATGAGAGATGTTATGGAACTAAGGGAATTTACAGAGGATGGTATGGCACCTAATAAATAAAAATAGATCTTCAGAACTCTTCTTTTTGCATGCCTGTGATTTAATGATGACTTCAAGTATTGTATCCAATAATTTATAGTTCAGTTGTAATGGTTTTGAAAGTATATTACAACTGTCTAATTTGGAAGCTGTGCCTATAACTAAGAACCACACTAGTGAACAGACATTTGTGTCAGGACAGGACATGGTGCAAATTATTGAATGAAAAAACAATGTATTGCATGGATAGGAATTATGAGGCAATCTGTTCTTGACCTCTTTCTTCTTCCTGGGCTGTGCAAAAACTAGTTTCTTCAGCCCTAGGGCAATAGCATTGTGTTATCTGTGGCTACAGCACTACAGATGGGAGATGTTCCCATAACTGATAAATAAAATATAAACCTGGTAGACTGCAAGGGAGGTTTATCTTTTCTGTTGCTAAGGTTCATGATGAGTCTTCTGTCCCTGGAGAATTTTTATTTCTCTACACTTACACAGAGAAATGTATGTACTGAATCCCCCCCAATCTTGCCTTATTTACCTTTTTTTCATTTCCAAAATGCGTTGGTAGCATCCTTTAATATAAGTAATGTCTCTCAGTCTCATTCACTGTTGTATGTTTACAAAATCTGTAAACTGTAACACCTAACAGTTTTTAAAATGGCAGTCTGTTTTTTAGGAAGCCACTGAAGCTTTGCTTTGCTGTGCACTTTTCTATACTTAAATGTTGTTTAGAGAACTTAAATTACCAGTGGATTTTAGAATAGCATGGTTATCTAAATGTCTCATAGCCCACAAACTATATTAATATTATTGCAAGCTGAAAAACTCTTCTGCTTATTGGAACAGGACCTGCCTGCTTTCTTCAGTAAAAAGTACTGATATTGGTCAATGTGAACAAGTATGTTTTTTTCTGGTAATTCAGTGTTGCAGGGCTGACAAGAGAAAAAATGCATGAGAAAGAGGAATGCACAGAAGTATTAGCGAACACATACTTCTTTCAGGAGCAGGCCCATCCGTGATGAGCTGATGTTACCTGAACAAGTTGTAAGGGCTTCCTCAGTAATCATCTCCTCTCCAAAACTGCGGCTCTTACTTACTGCACTTTCATAATTTCTTTAGGGAAAATGAAAACGCTGTAATCGACATTCAGCACAGCATGGCTTTAAATATTAGGAATATATTTGTAGTCACACAAAAATTTATCCTGACATGTCTGTGCTTGAACCAATATATGAGGATACTAGTAAGTATGGTGTATCTGAGACAGGAACCTCACTTGAACTACATGAATTTGGGTTGTGAGGAGTTAATCTAATCTCTGATAAAATATCTGTGAAAGCAACTCTGGGGTGGGGTATGCTCCAGGCCCCAGCTTAAGTCACTCACAGCTTTTATCCTCACATAATTAATTTACCAACTGCTTACTTCATCTCTCATGTGTTTCTAATCTCTTTTTGAATTTCCTCAATGCATGTTATGCACATTTAAAAATCATTTGCATACAAAGCATTGATATAAAGGCCCAACATTTCCAAGTATATTTCAAACATACCTACTACACTCAGCCAGACTGTGTGCTTATTTTAAAACAATATATAACTTCAGAAACGAGGAAAAGAAAAGGTGATTATTCAGAAAGTCAAGGCCATTGAAACTGGATGCAGTTAGCTTGGAAGCATTTTATATGGTATTTTAATTTCTCCTGAGAAGGTAATTTATTTTATAGTTTAGAAGACATTTCGAAGTTAACTTATGACTTAATATGATGGTAAACTCTTCTACCTACAGTGTGAACCAGTAATTATGTTTAAGGAAAAACTGATTATTTGTTATCATAGTGAGCAGAGTCTTTCCCTTTCAAAATTCTGAATTGTTCCTTAGTCTAATAAAGAACAAGAATGCATATATGGGGGGGGGAAACTCTTCTTTTACTGTCTGGAAAGGAAAGTAGAATAATTGAAAGAAGATAGATGTGAAATGGGAAATTAAGGATATCTGGGAGAGAGTCTGTAGTGCAATGCAACTGATCGCTGACTGTGAGGGGCTGCAAGCTCACTCCAAGTCAATCTAAGCTATCTCCAAGCAAGGAAAGATCTTTCCTACCCCATTAAGCTTTTTACCTGCTTTAGTAAGAAACTTAGATACCCTGATATTAAACTCTAGATATAGAACTCCAAAGTGTGGAATTCATAAACAGCTGTTTGGACCTTAATTCTGTATCTAGTGTAAAAGGTTCAGTATATTATTGAAATGAAATTCAGAGTGTATAGCACTTGAATTAGGGATGATTGTACCAATCTATAGAAAGCACTTAAAGGAATACATAAATAAAACTCTGAATGAGATACATATATGTATCTATATAAAGATTTATGTATGTAGGCATGGCTATGTTTACATCCCCAGAGGAATAGTACTCTTCGTTAACTGCATTGTGCCGTCTTCCCTTTCCCTTCCAGACATGTTGCTTCTGTGTGCTGTGATGGATCCAAGCTTGTCTGTACATGTTAGGTGTACTGTGAGAAGTCCCTCTGGGGATTTAACTTTCAAGACATTGAACTTGTGAAACTCAGCTGGGACTAGAAGGTGGAAGAGGACAGGAAACATTCCAGTCACTCAGGAGAGAAACACCCTAGTCAAATATCGTATGCTCTGCAGAAAGCACGTACAGCTACAGTTCTCAAATGCTTACCTAAGATATGGGTTTTTTCTTGCAAATCCACTTCTACATCCTACTGAATTAGAACTATGAAAGATTTTGGTGTCTTTAATGTTTAATGGTCACTTTAGTCTAGTAGTACTAAATTACGGGAAAAGCTGGATGAGGAAGAGAAACTATAAGACATAAAGTAGGAGAGAAAAGGCAAATCCAACTTCTGAAAAACTGTAAAAAACATTACAAGCATTTACTTCTGAAAATGTCAGTTTGAGTTATGATTTCTACTAGTTGCAAAGTATGTGGAACTTTGACATAGATTGTCAAAGAAATGGAAATGCTTATTTCTTAGTTCTGAGTTAGGTATCTGAATATTTTTGAACATCTTTAAGAATCCCTGTGCTTTATTTTATGATGTCTAGAATGGCAATAAAGTTGCTTGATTACCTCCAGGGCACCTGTGCACACAGACACACACATTTGCTTTCGAAAATTGCAATCGATAATAACAATTGTAATGAAGAAGAAATAGAATACAAGTAATTGAAAAGATTTGACTTTTTTATATTTTAGAGGAATAAATGTAAATTTTTTAATATAGTCACGTGTATGAAGATTTTTTTTAAGAAATGAGACAGTTACCTGTTTAAAAATCAAGTCCCATCTTATAGTTAATGATGTGATATATAAAAATACAAAGATATGCTACACTAGTATAAAAATAGAGTGAAATTTATTTTAGTTGAGTATGTTTTATTTGTATTTACATTTATTGTTATATTTTAAATACACCAACCTGTTTATCATTTCTGCTTGTAGATCTATTACTTCAAATAAATACTTAATTTGCTCAAGGTGGGAAAAAAGTCATAAAACACTGACCACTGCACACTTCTCTGAGTCAAAACAGTAAC
Organism: Myrmophylax atrothorax; assembly: GCA_026770055.1. Lineage (NCBI taxonomy): Eukaryota > Metazoa > Chordata > Aves > Passeriformes > Thamnophilidae > Myrmophylax > Myrmophylax atrothorax. The sequence goes on along the minus strand of JAOXXN010039055.1, from coordinate 8,214 downwards.
CTTTTCCAGTGAGTGCACTGTCTGTATAATAGGCTTAATGTTATAGCAAATGTATGTCAAAACTGTTTTTCTTTTCAGTATTGTGTGACTATTGAGAGCTATACTGTTGGTTTAAGAGCAATTGTCCTAGCTTACCATGTATTGCTCCCTTAAGGAGTTAAAAAGTAACCTGAAATACCTCAGTTATAACTATTCATTATGAACTTTAAAGGATATCACTGACTAGTTTTAGAATTACCTTTAATTACTCTGAGACGAGTTTGGAGTCAAAATACGAATTAGGCTCTGAAAAACTTTAAAAACCCCAACAGCGACAACAACAAAATCCCTGGTTCCCTATCTTTGGACATATGCAGAGAACAGACTATGCACTTTGTTACTTGTTTTCCTACCAGTGGTTTCTCAATTTCCTTATTTTTAAAAGATTTCAGTGTCCATCTCCTCAAAAATACCTAAATATTTTAACATTCTAAAGATCAAGAGCGGTAACTCCCATTTTTAGTTTAAAAAATCAACCATCTGCTATCCTAATGCCATTTAAGTGTACGAATTTAATGTGATTTGATTTGGTGTCATTTTGTTGGGGGATAGATGGCAGAGTATATTACTTTTCCAAAGAGTACAGTATTTTTTGAGGATACCTCCTGTTATGTAAATTTGTTTTATGTGTGTGGTTTTTTCACTATTGTATTGATTTTGTTTTCTGATTTTATATGGTTTTTAGAAATCCCTTCCAATTTTTATATGAAAATGAGGAACGCACAAAACTGCACTTGATCTTTGAATGAGTTTATTTAAAAGAATTTGAAAAATAGTAGTTTAAAAATTATATTGCCCTTCAAATTATTTGCACTTTCTGAATTGTTATTTATGTATGCTAGGAAATAAATGTCAACAAGAGATTCTGAAGTTCTTCTAGTCTTTCACATAGTTAATATTTGTCAACCTTGTAAATGATGAATCCTTACAATTCAATGTTTAAACAAGCTAAACATTTGCTTCTCACCAGCACTGCTAAAATAACTTGGTAACTACAGTAACCTGCTGTATTCTTTCCTTTTCCAGCAGTTCAGTAAATCTTTTATGCAGATCATATTATGAAGGTAGGAATCCCAGAAGGTTATGTGAGAGGAATCATGAAACCCTGTCACTGAATCTTTTAAGAAATCTCTAAATTTCACATTTCCTGAAGGCCTCCTGTCAGCATGGAGCCCTGTCCCCCATACCAATAATTTCCATATTTATTGCAGGTTTATGACACTGACCAGATATATCTGTTCTACTAATAAAATCTATAATTATATTCCTTAAAGAAAAGAAAACAATTGCACAGTAAGAGATGTTTTAGTGACATTTCTGTAAAGCAGCTAACAAAGATCCTCTCTTTTTCTTATAAATGGGCGAACTCATACCCAGGGCAACTTCTTCATTAGCAGTGCTAATCAGTAAGATGAATGAAACATCCTCTACGTTTTCATGCTGAAATGAAAAGGCAGTTTCCACTAATGAAGTTTGTTAATTTATAATAATAGAAGAATAAATTAAAATGAAGTTTACTTCTATATTTTACTGATAAATATAATTTAGTCTAATTAGACATACACAAAACACTATGAAGACAGTCTATGAGTACACTAAAAATATATCTACTTCTTATGTTTCCAAGACCGACATTATCTCATACCTATCATATGGTCGAGAACATATTTATTGTTTTTCCAGCATGCTGTCTTTTGAACAAGTTGTTCAAAACAATAAGACCTAAATTTGGCACATTATACAAAATTTTCTTGAAGAACTAGGAAAGGCTAATTAGAAAGGAAAGACTGAAAAAATCAGTTGAAATGTAAAACCCACACAGAGCTCTTGTCTGGTAAACAAAATGAGTCCTGGACTCCTGTGGTATATAAGTAATGAGAGGAAGACAATTCTACCAACACTTCATTTTAGAGAATAATCAAAGACCCAGTGAGACATCATAATTTGACACTGACATGAGATAAAACAAACTTGAAGATTTTGTTATTTTTACTTCTATCTGCACTCTCTTGTAAAACCTTGGAATCTGCTGTGGCATTGGTTGTATTTCATCATACCATCTTGAAAGTGTATCTAGAGCAGATTACAGTGGTATAGATCATCACCCTCCCTTTTCCTTTGTCTAGAAACTGAGAATATGTATAATCCTGTAACCAAAAACAGATTGTTACAATTTGTCTTTTCTACTTAATGTCAGAGTTCAGTATTTTCTGCTCAGGCTCCTTTAGAAATTCCACAAACAGAGTCTTTAATTTTTAATACCAAAGTTATTCATTCAAAGTTACTTGACATTATTTTGATGTAGCAGAGTGATGTAGCAACTCACTTAAATACTAATGTAAGTAAAGAACCTGCTAGAGACAGGTTTCAGGTATATGTTACAACTATCAGTGTTCCAGTGGAGACCTATAACATCACATTTTCCTTCAAGAGATGAAGATCAGGTGTTGGACATAGTCCAAGCCTCAGGTTTTGTTGAATCACTCCCTTCAGTGTCTCCAGTATCCCATGCTCTTTTTCCATTATGAAACAGTCACCCAGATCAATCCTCAGCTGAATGTTTAAGCACAACCTTGTCTCCAATGCTTCAACAGGGTTTTACATTTATTTAAAAGGAATCTGGACAGCTACTAAACCCATTATACATGGGACTTGCCACAGAGTTTGTTGCTTACTTAGTGAATTTGCAACTTCCCACAAATGGGGTCCTCTCTTGGACATACTACAAATTCACTCTTTTATAGCTATTATTTTTGTTGTCTGTTCCACTGATCCACAGTCCTATTGTTCTCAGGTTGTAAAGTTCTTTGTACATTAAGCACACCATTGGTATTTCTTTATTCTTAATGACATCTGCTATAAAACTGGATTTTTCAGGACAAGTAGCAAACCATTGATTTAGACCAGCAATTCAGCTTGTTTGGGATAGACACTCCCTCTACCCTGGCCATTTCTACATCTGTAATTATGTATTTCCAGCCTTATGGTTCTCATATTGAGGGAGCACTACACAATAATCTACTTGTCAAGTTTCTTGAACAGATTCTCAGTGTTGTCTTTTTGACAGGTGCCCATTTGCTTGAGAAAAACAGAACATTCTCACAGGCGTCATGTCACAGCTCATTGAAATAACTGTGGGGCCAAGACACTTCTCTGCAGATTTCAGTGGATTTGCATGCTGTATCTAATTTACACTACAGTTTGTGGGATGAAGGAGCAGGGCGCCCTGCTCCTTAAGCTTGGTCCTGAACACCAGCTCTCCCAGCACAGCGGTGGGTAGTCCAGGCAGTGACCTCTTCATTAATCCTTTGAGTAAACATTTCTGCCAAACACAGGTGCACTCCCCAGACATGCTTTCTGGAGGGTGTTTCCTTCTAGTATTTTTGGGAGCAGTTGGATGGTATTTTGGTTTGGTTTAAGCACCTCCATGGACTGAAGTCCCACCCTAGAGTCCTGGTGTTTATTGTTCCTCATACCTGTTGCTCTAACTCAGCTATTCATATTCCTTTGATAAACTTAGGGAGAAACATTTAGACAACCCTTCCATGCACTAGTGGATCCATTCAGGTGATCTAACTGTTCATCCAGACCAAAGTCCCCTGGGTGTCCTTGGCACTGAACTTGGCTCCATTCACAGCCACCCCTCTCTTCTCCATGTCCTTCCCTCACTTCATGGCATCCTGGCACTCTGGAACCAGTCACATCTTTTTTCTTTAAACCATCTGCTAGCTTTTTCTATTGCAAAATGTGGTGAAAAATTGGCTCATACAATTGTGGGTCATCTCTACTTTATCCATCACAAATTGATGCAGTAGTTAAAAACAGAAAAGTTTTCAGTCTTTTCCATTTGTACTTTGCCTTTTTGGTGAGTCTTTTGTTTTAAAAAAATACCTAATCAGATGCAGTTTTACCAGTAATTCACTCTGTTTTAATTTATTTTCTCCCACCATCCTTGTACCATTTCAATCTAGTCTATAGAATCACAGAATCAACTAGGTTGGAGAAGACCTCTGAGATCAAGTCCAATCTGTTACCTAACACCACCTTGTCAGCTAGACCACAGCACAAAGTGCCACATCCAGTCTTTTCTTAAGCACATCCAGGGATGGTGACTCCACCACCTCCCTGGACAGCCCATTCCAATGCCCATTTACTCTTTCTTTGAAGAACTTCTTCCTAATGGCCAATCTAAGCCTCCCCTGGCGCAGCTTAAGACTGAAACATTTCATCCTGTTGCTGGTTGCCTAGGAGAAGAGACCAATCCCCCACCTGGCTACATCTTCCTTTCACGCAGTTGTAGAGAGTGATAAGGTCTCCCCTGAATCTCTTCTGCTTCAGGCTAAACACCCCCAGCTCCCTCAGTCACTCCTCACAGGACTTGTGCTCCAGTCCCTTCACTGGACTTATTGCCCTTCTCTGGACACACTCCAGTGCCTCAACAGCCTTCCTAACCTTAGGGACGCAGAACTTGAGGTGTGGCCTAACCACTGCTGAGTAAATGTGAAGAATCACTGCCCTGGTCCTACCACTGCTGAGTAAATGTGAAGAATCACTGCCCTGGTCCTGCTGGCCAAACTATTTCTGATAAAGGCCAGGATGCCATTGGCCTTCTTGGCCACCTCAGCACACTGTTGGCTCACTGTAGAGAAAGAGAACTCACTAAAAAGAAATAAACCTCTTTACAGAAAATAATTACCTAAATTGTCACATTAAAAGATAAATTCTGTTATTTTATTCTATTTTCATTTGTATATTCAGAAAAAATGAAAAAAGAAGAGGACCATATTTTACTATTTTTAACAGAGACAAAGTAAAAAATGAAATAAATAAAATATTGAGATACTGTACTGTAATTGTTTTACTAGATTAAAAAAAGAAGAAAAACCCAACAAAACAAAGAAACTCCAGCATACATGTTCAGCTGGATAATTATGGGTAATTTTCTCCCCATATATTATACTAATAAAGACATTCGTGTTGTTTCAGTCTACCTTGGTGCTATTTTATCCTGGAAAAATGGTTTTCTGGTTCTTAACAAAACCCAGAAATTTGTGGAATTTGATCTGCAACTGCAGCCTGAAAAAATGATAGATGGAGCTCCGCAATTTTAATTGTGTACTTTGAGAACTAATCCTTATTGGTTACCAAATTTCTCGTCGACTGCTGAGATAACTGTTCAGTAATCAGAATTCAAAGGGATTGCTATTTGAGGGGTACTTAAATAAGAGTAATACTTTACTGGCTTTAATTGCCACACCTGTAAATGTCCTTATGTTGTGTAGCAGTTTAAATTAGGTTGTATTTTTTGCTGGTTTTTGATTTTCAGTGATCATTTTTCAGCATGTGTGCATGTTTTTTTCTTTGTTGAATGTATTATTAGCATCACAATTTTCCATAATTTTTATTTACATGGATTTTAGCTTTTTTATGTGAGTGCACATGTAAGTAAAAAGACTGCTCTCTTCAATAATATGTAAGATGATTCTTGTATCCCAAAGTCTGTAAAAATTACACATAATTGATGCCGACAGCATCAACCCAGCTTTTAAATAGCAGATAACCAATGAATGACAATACATTTATGAAGAATTGTGAATGATGGATGTACACTACTGCTAATGCATGCTACCATCATGATATCTATTTAAAAGTTATGATTCATTGCAAATCTCTTCAAATGCCATGCTGGTCTAAATTAATGCAGAAAATGTTTCCCCATGGAAGGAAATAACTTATAAAATTAAATTACACTTCTCAGTTTTAGAGCTGCTATTATAATTTAGATTCATATATATATATATATGATTACATTACATAGAGAACCACAATTTCCAAAGACAATTAAAACAAAACAGATATCTTATCACAGCTTCAGTCTCAGAGTCCTTTATCAATCACAAATAAATACAGTCATACTCGTAAATCTGTAACTCCCAGATCTGGTTTTATTTTCCCAAATGCTGCTCTTAGTTAACATGACACCTTCAGTTTATGTATACTATAAAGACAACCTGAAATGCAAACACAAAATTTAGAGTAGGTTAAATGCAGTTTGTGCAATTCACCTATTCCTGGATCCGTGCATTAACTTGCATTGTTTTACAGTCACATCTTCCCATTTTATTTTCTTTTCTCTTTTGTAACAAATGTTTCCCTGTCACACTTAAAGACGTGTTAGAGACATACTTCATGCCCATTTCAACTCTAGAAAACATTCTTTTCCCCTGACCAATTCTGCTATCCTAGACTTTACCTGCTCCCCTGCTTTGAAATGAACAGCTTTGCCTCTCTTCAGTCTGCTTCCTGCTCTGAGTCTTCATGTGGATCATTGCATAGGTTTTATTATCAGACTCTTGTTTTCATTTAGGCTTCAAAAATATTCCACTCTCTATTCCTTTTTCCTCCATTACACTTTTTCAAGCTACTCTCCCAGTGAAGTTATTTGTCTTTATCACAGGCATTGTTCAATCGTTAGCTAAAGTAAGTAAGATTAATTCAGTATTCTCTCAAATCTGGAGACTGAATCACATACTAGAGACAGTGAAGGATTTTAGACATGCCTGGAGGCATTGGCAAAATGCAGAATTTAATTCTGTTGTGTGTATTTACATTAACTACCAATTACCCACTTTTCAGACAAACCAACAATATGAAAATAACCCTTCCCAAAAATACATTATATGAAACTGAGAATTTTTAAATGTTTGGTTTTGACATTCATTTATTTTATTACTCATTGTGTGGAAAAAAGTAATACTTAAGTAACTTCTTTTAGTTTAAAAGTGCCTCTTTATTTATGTTGAATAGTTTAGGGTAATAGAAAACAATGAAGAAAATTGACTAGTCAAGCCAGGTAGTCCAGTACACATATCTATTGAAATATGAACAATAAATTTCACAGGGAATTCTAATATTTTTCTACATCAGCCCATTCATGTTTAATGTGCATTCTGTCCTGTTATAGCTGATTAGAAATAAAGGCACTGAAAATTATTTTCATTGTAATTGGTTTCCCTCCCATTGAAATTGTAGAGGAATATACCTACAAAGGCAGAAGCTGAACTTGAGTCTAATAGATTTCTCTGCTAGATAATAATATGAGACACATACTGGTCTTTCCCCAATGGCATTTATATTGTGCTATATGAACCTTGAAAACTTGATTTGAATCATCAGATCACCTTTTTTACTCCTTAGGAAGTGGACATAAAGAAAATTATTTCTATGAAAAATAGAATAAAGTGAAGACTTGGTCCAAACGTAATGCTGGCACTGGGCAAAATGAAGCCATTAGGTATAGATCTAAGAAGGAGAATGCTGAGTCTACCAATTATATATCTTTTGGATGTGGTGGCATTCATTTCCACAAAACATGTCCACAATACTCTAACCAGTAATTGTTTACAATAATGTGTAACAGCTTGTGTAAAAATATTGAAGAGAAATCCTCAGTCAGTGTGCTTAAGACAGTGTTATTTTCCAATGGAAGTAGAAGCTGCTTATGTCATCAGGACAGTTAGTAACAATGTTCAAGCTTTTATCACATCAGCATTGGCATTGACAGTTGTTAGCAGATCCTCATGTCTTTATTTCTTTCACTATAGTTTATCCTAAACAAATAGCATCTAAGGGTTTTCCAGAAAAGACATCCTTTATGCATATTTGGTCCGTGGCAATGATCCAGATGTAGCAAAGCTGCAACTCAGAGTTATGTATGCTTAGGAAGCTGTGGCAAACCAGATTTTCTCTTAGTGAAAGGGTGACATGATTGTGAGAAGCTCAGCCTTATTATATATTAAGGTTGATTCCTCACTGTACTAGAAAAATGTCTAAGCATCCTCATAGTTGGGTCTTCAATATTTTTTCTAACTAATACATACAGTATATTTGCTGCTACCTTTCCAGAGCACCTGCAGAGACATGACCCGCTTTTGGAAATTAGACAATCAAGCATAATTGTTAATAGTAATAGTGTTATTCTTTGCATAGAGGCTCATGATACCTTTTGTAGCTTTGACATACATCCCATTTTCTGTCACCTTTTTTGTTGTCATTGGAAGTGAGCTGCATGTTTACATCCTGTAGGCTTCTTTGGTCCTCTCTTATAAAGCAGAGAGGAGATTATGTGGCAATTAACATTTTGCTCATAGCATTTAGTAACCTCACCCACTTGTT
>JAOXXN010038232.1:0-25104 GCA_026770055.1 Myrmophylax atrothorax | reverse complement strand
AGACCTGAAAATACATGGTAAATTACCTAAATTGTTTTAACCTTTTGTCTAATTTTTCCAACTGAATGTAGTAATAGGTACACTGACTAGTAACTTTCAACCTATTATGCCCCATTTCTTCACCAATTATAAGAGAATGGTGATTAAGCAGTTCACAATTTAAATACAGGTGATTAAGGTCTCTTTCTTTTGATTTCACTCTGAGTGTAGTAGGAAATAATAGCAAGAAATCATGTTATCAAATTGTGAGCCATAAGTCATTGAGTTTAAGCAGCCAGGTGGAGGTTTTACACACTCCTGAAACTTTGGTCTTTCCCTGCATCTGTCTGTTTGCTTAAGTCTGCCTTAAAGGACAGTTCAATGTCAAACATAATTAGCGTAAAGTTACTTCCTTCACTTCCTCTCATCTATGAGACACATTTACCAATCCTGCAAGCAGACGTGTATTGTTATACCTTCTCTACATTTGCAGCCTTACCTGTCTTGCAGAGCAAGTATTTCAGAGGCCAACAAGCTGTATTCCAGCTTCTTTTGGACACCATCAGGCACTGTTCCATAAGCTTTGGCCATGACAACCTGAGGTATCTTTGTGGCAGCTCCAGCTTACAGACCTGTGGAATAAGTTGCAAAGAAAGACACTTTTATTTATGGAGAAGGTGGAAGAATGACACTGTCCTTCAGTTCTCTTAAAATATGGCATAAGGGAAAGTACTTTCTATATCTAGGAACCACTTTCTTTTTCCAGCAGATGACAACTCCAAATACAATCACTTTGAAAATACAGGAGAAGTATATGGGCTAATGTATATGCCAGGCCTGCATTCAACAGCCCAGTAATGGCTCTGGGCCACTTATTCTTTCCTGATGTAAAAGAACAGCAGTTTAGCTTGTGTCTTTGGCAGCAGGAAGCCCCACAGGCTGGGAAGTGCTATTTTATGTACTGTGCATGTGAGGGGGATCATTATGTTTGGTACAGGGGAGCTGCTGAGGCTTTTATGCTCTCATTAGTAGAAAACATTTCTGTGTACTTTTCTCTGTGTTTTTATTAATCCATTTCATTTCATGCTATCTCCCCTCCCACATCTCTAACAGCTGCTCACACAATATCTCACCTACAGTTTGGGAAGACACAGTAGGCAGATCACAGTATATATACTGTGCTATACTCCTGGATGTACCATCTGCCTTCTCCTTCTGGACATTTTTGCAACTGACTATTTACAACAACAAGAGGATCTTGCTGCTTAAAGCTGATCCTTTGCAATGAATGTCTTGTAAATAAGTGAAAGTTAAAGAGAGTGAGTAGCAGAAACCATCTTGCTCTAGTTAAAATGCTTCTGCATGGTTACCAAATGACTCCTGCTTTGAGAAAAAAAATAAGATGAAATGTAAATTTTGGTGTATTCCTGATGCATCTAGTTTTATAACTTCATCTCACTTCTTCTCTTCCTAAAACAAGGAGAGGTGGGAAGGCATAAAGCTGAATGCCACAAGGAACACAGTGGAAATGTCATTTATTCTTAGACTTGCTCACAGCCAAAGCCCTCCTTTCTCCACACACTCCCTAACCCTTCCTTATGCCACTCCCCTGTGGGTCCCCTTGCCATTGACAGTAAGGAGTCAATAGTAAAGGACTTGATATGTCCATTCAGTGAGAGGAGCAATGCCTGGATTGTCAGTTTAATGAAAGTTCCCTTGGGGTGTTTTAAGCCTCTCAATCCAAGTAAGTATCTGTATTTGTCCTCAGAGTTTATCACAGCACCTTGGTGATGGCACCCCCATATAAGTCTCTCTTATGTTCATGGCACCACTCTGTGACCACCTCCATACTGTCATCATTCAGAAACTGCCTCCTGTCATTCACATCTTCTGTTGAGATAAACAATACCTAGGAAACCATAGAACCTGCTTACCTAAACAAGAATGCATCTCACCACAAACCTTTGGAACAGTAATAACATTGAGAGGTCTGTTTTACCCCCTTCCCTCTTCATTCACTTCCAGTCAAGCAGCATTGCCTGATCCAGTGTTTTAATTTCTCCTGGGTAAATGGGCTGAGTAGTTGGTACATATATAATCTGCACCTGGGGTCATAGTTTCATTTCTGACTCATACACCCCATTTTCTTTCCCACAGAGTTTGGGAAGTGAGTCACAGAGTTGGTGCCCTTTTTATATTGGGCAAATGATGCCAAAATACCCATGTATGTGCTGACCAGAGTCAACATGCATGAGGTGGAAATCCACCTCAGCTTTCTCCAAACTGTTGATTCATGCAGTGAGCAGATTGAGGGAGGCATCTCTGTGCAGTTGTGCTTAGGGCTTTGTATGAAAGACTTCTAATATATAGTAAGATTAAAATAGATGAATAATCATAATATCTTGCTGTGACTCCAGCAGTGAGGAACTGCATGTGGAAGTGCAACATCTTTACACTCCCTGCATCATACTGCACAACAACTTAAAAGATCAAGGTTGCAGAATATTATTCCCCACCCCCATTCTTTATGACTTAAGAATGTCTGACTATCCAAGTAGATATAGAATTTTTAATTCCTGCACCAAGAAAATATCAATGAAATCATTGTGTCTTTAGCCTGTATGGGAAGTACTTTTTTGAAACATTCCCTGTCACCCCATGAAGGCATCAATAGAAGTTAAATTGCTTTATACCTGCTTGTAACACTTATTTCTGTATTTGAACTGCAACAATTGGTTGCTACAATCAATAATTTCCTATAATTCCCTTTGTGAGCAGAACAATAGATAGGAAGTAATTTTTACAGCCGATACTTAGTCAGAGACTAGTACACAGAAAGAATTACAGTTTTTTATTGCTTGCTGCTGAAGCGCTATAAGATTGTTGCCATTTTTTGTTTTAAGATGGATTCTGGTTGTTTTCATGAACACAGGGTCACTGTGACGCCTAGCTAGTGCCATGTATCTGAAGCTTTTCCTTACCACTGAAGAAAGATTTATGTCTTCAGCCATGCAAAGTGAAATAGCTACATTGTGGAGAAGAAGGCAACTGTTTGCTTGTTCAAGTTTGGCTCTTATTCATCTCCCAGCTGACTAAATCCATGAAGATAAACATGGCCTGGCTTCCCTAGTTCAGCAATGACTGTTTATTGTCTTCAAATAAATACTGCAATATTATTCCTCCATACTTTCCTGGCCACTGGCAGACTGTGAAAACAAGCTGAAGTTATGCCATAAGTCATAATATATACAGTCCCTGTTGTCATTAACCCAGGGAAAAGGAATAAAGGAGAATTCAGAAGTCAACTTTGTTTTAACCATTTGAATTGTAACATTTTTTTTCCATTTTTTTTTCCTCTTTTTTACCTCCTCCAAATGTGATTGACATCTCTTAGGAGCTCACTATCCTTTCACAGGTTAGGAAGCATTAAGTAGTTGCACTTTCCACTGGCCGAGTCTAATCGCATTCCTATAGATGAAGTTGGCTGTCCTGGACACCCACAGCTTTCCATTTATCTTTTAAATCTACACTTTTATGGTTGAGTTCATCTTGGGGAGTGGCAGAAAGAGGACAAGAATAGAGGATGGATTTTCAAAGAAACCAGCACATGATAACACTTACATTAAAAGCATCATAACAAGCTTCACTTAAAAGGTCTAGAGAGGAAATTGGAGGAACATTATATTTAAGAAGATAATTTGCATGCAGATGAGGAAAGACCACAATGAAGATTCTGAATTGCCAAAGTCTAACTGGCATTTATAGCCACATGATGGTAAAAAATACTGTCCTGCAGACCCTGGTAATAAAATGTTTTCTGCGACTGGCATTCTGGACATCAACACCCAGAGCTTAATGAGAAGTGGTTTTTGGAAAAAAATCATCATACTGGACAATAGCGAGACCAGGAAAGAGATGTCTGATTGGAGATCTCATTTTAATAAGTAGGTGCTGGCATTTTGGGAGCAGAAATTAAAATGGTTGACCCTGAGCTGTTCCTTCTGCATTTTTCAATTCACTTACCCACAGACAACCATGGCTGGAAAGTTCACTTCTAAGCTGTTCATGTACTGTGATTTTGGAGTTGCAGTTATCTACTGATAAGCTCAATTCTCGTGAAAATATCAGTGGTACAGTGTGGTACAGGTCCTCCTAGAAGATATGCTGAGACCCATGGAGGGCAGGGAGGGCATGGCTTCACCATGGGCAAGTCCTGCCTGACCAACTTTGTGGCCTTCTGTGATGGAGTGACTACATCAGTGGACAAGGGAAGGACTATGGCTGTTATCCATCTGGACTTCTGTAAAGCCTTTGGCATGGTCCCCACAAGATCGTGCTCTCTAAATCAGAGAGAGCTGGAGTCAAAGTGTAGATGTTAGATGGACAGGAAATTGGTTGGATGTTCACATCCTGAGGGTAGTGGTGACAAGTGGTGTTCCACAGGGTCCATACTGGGACAAGTACTGTTTAGTATCTGCATTAATGACACAAAGAGGTTGAGTACACCCTCAACAAATTTGCAGATGACACCAAGCTGAGTGGTGTGGTTGACACACCTGAAGGATGGGATACCATCTAGAGGGACCTGGACAAGCTCAAGAAGTGGGCTTATGGGAACCTCATGAGGTTCAACAAGGACAAGTGCAAGCTGCTGCATCTGGGTCGGGGAAACCCACAGTACCAATACAGGCTGGGGGGACAAACAGATGGAGAGCAGCCCTGCTGAGGACGACTTAGAGGTGCTATTGGATGAGAGGCTAGACATGAGCCAGCAATGTGCACTTGCAGTCCAGAAAGCCAGAAGTGTTCTGGGCTGCATTAAAAGCAGCCCAGCCAGCAGGTCAAAGAAGGTGATTCTTCCCCTTTGCTCTCATGAGACCTCACCTGGAGTGCTGCATCCAGCTCTGCAGTTCCTAGCACAGAAAGGACATAGACCTGTTGGAGCAAGTCCAGAGGAAGCCACCAAGTTGAATAGCAATGGAGCACTTCTTGTATGAGGAAAGGCTGAGGTAATTGGATTGTTCAGCCTGGGAAAGAGAAAGAAAAAGACGAGTGACCTAGCTGCAGCCTTTCAGTACATGAAGGGAGGCTACAAAGACAGATGGAGAGGGACTATTTACAAGAGCCCGTAGTGACAGGACAAGGGAGAATGAATTCCAACTGAAATAGAGTTGTCTTAGGTTATATATTAGAAAAAAAATCTTTACTGTGAGGGTGGTGAGGCACTGGAATAGTTTGATCATAGAAACTGTGGGTGTTCCATCCTTGGAAGTGTTCAAGGCCAGATTAGATGGAGCTTTGAGCAAAGTGGTATAGTGAAGGAGTCCCTGCCCATGGCAGGAGGTTTGCAACAAGATGATCGCTAAGGTTCCTTCCAACCCAGGCCATTCTATGATTCTATGATACACCTTGATTTTCCTTTAGACAGTATGTTGCAGTGGTGAGAAGACGATGAGTATACACCAAATTCTCCTTTACAGTTAGGCCACTATTCCAGCACATGTCACTACTGTGACACTAATTCTGTAGAAGGAGGGCACTTTACTTCCTAAAGTGAATGGAAATACATATTTATTTTCCTTATGTCTCTTCACAGAACCCTACAATATACTGAGTTGGAAGGGACCCACAAGGATCATTGAAGTCCAGCACCTGGCCATGAACAGCAGAGCCCCAAGAGCCACAATGTACCTGAAAGCATTGTACAAATACTTCTTGAACTCTGGTGGTCTTGGTGCTGTGATCAGTACTCTAGGAAGCCCGTTCCAATGCCCAACCACCCTCTGAGCAAAGAACCTTTTCCTAATATCCAATCTAAACCACCCCTAACACAGCTTCATGCCATTCCCTTGTGTTCTGTCACTTGTCACCAGAGAGAAAAGATATCTGCCCCTCCAGTTCCCCTGGTGAGGAAGCTGTAGGACTCAATGAGGTCTCTTACACATTATCAGATTAACATTAACATGCCTAAACATAAATGAGACTCAGATGTTGCACATCCAGCACAGCATATATTTGTCTGCTGCAATATAGTTTAGAATTACTTTCATTATATTGGCAGAGGGAATCAGTTACAGACATATCCCTGTTTTGGGACTCCCACAAAGGAAATGCTCCTACAACAGGTATCATACTCTATTTGGAGGAGTCGATACTGGATTTTCTTTTAGGTGGTGTAAGGGTTATTCCCTTTTATTCCTATATAGGCTACTCATGAAAAAGGTTAGTTTTTTTCAGTTACAGCAAACAGGGGGGAAATAGCAATTACATAAAAATCTCATTGTAATTTAATTGTTTCTGTCACAGCTCTGATGTTGGAGCTGGAGTGTTGTGTCCTGCATTTGGGAAAGACCTTTGTGCTGGGAACAGATGTTCAGATGCTAGATTATTTATTTAAAAATTTGGGGTTAAAATAATAAATCAAAATGTATTTATAAATCACACAAAGGGAAAAATTGGAGATTAAAAGAAAGAACAATGAATAGAAAGACACACTGTCAGAATAAAAACATACAGACTGAAGAGTCTGTAGTAAAAAAACATTAGCAGCAAATCAAAAGGAAGCTTCTAAGCAGATGAATTAAAATCTACAGTGTAGAACAGGGGTGAAAAATAATCCTACTGATTATAGGTTCGAAGATGCAGGTACAATATTTAACCCAATGAAATAGGGTAAATATTAACATGTTATCACTGCTTGGGGGATGATCAAGAAAAGCTCTGGGTTAAAGATTACAAGTACATGAAATAAAATAAGAAGAAAGAGCGTATAAATGAAAAGTGCAGCAACTTCTTAAATCATCTCTATTGTCTTTTAACACTCCAAAGAGTTAAGGTGCTCTCCTCGACTTTGCCAACAGCACTGCCTGAAACGAGCTTCTCTATCACTGGTTGTTTTGGCCAGGGGAGAGTAACACTCATCTTTCTTGCTTTCATTTTTAGGGAATATGTAGTCATATCTCATTTCTCCTATAGGTCTACCTGTGCAGAATGCCCATTTTGTAAGCATGAGGAAACAAATTAATGAGCTGTCCCAGCTTTGCCATTAGCTACTGCCTTTTGGTATTAAGGCTTTAAGCTATAGGTTCTACTATCACAGGTTTTCTGCTTTTGCATATTGTAATATGAAAAACAAAGTGTCCCTTGTTTTAGCATCACTGTTTGTATAAGCTCTAGTTCTGACTATGTATTAACACTTGAGTAGATTAAATTTTTCAGTGATGTTGTAATTCAGTCAAGTAATTGGTAAAGTTGACTGTCTTTCACAGGAACATATCTCTGAAGTATTTCTTGAATGCATTTACAGGAACAAAATCCCACCCCATTCTTTGTTCTCACTTCTATTTTTCTTGCTTATGCAATTCCTTACCTATTTTTTTCCTATATTTACTTTTTACTTCATATCTTCTTTCCCACAGTATAAACTCTCTCATTAGGACTTATTCTATGACTTGCATTAATCCATACATTAGTCTTTAATTTGCAAGTTTTATATTAACAAAACCCCCTCATTTACATATACCATATACTTAGTAGAGGAAATCCTAGAGAAGAAATTCTTTCATGTTTTGAGATTTATTTGCTGACATTAATCATGGATAGAGTTTCTTTTCAAACCCTTTTCTTCAACTTCAGCTGCCACTAGCACCCCAAAACTTTTATTCTCTTTTTTGTTCAAGCTAATATTTCAGTCACTGTATCTTTAAAGGATGTTTGTGACTTTTATTCTTCAGCATGCAGGTATATAGGTCTTGTTACTTTTTAGCAATGTGGTTTGCAGGCAGGTTTTCCCTAAAATTATTTGCTGGATGGTTTTGTCACTTACACATATGACAAATCCACCTCTGAGGCCCTGGCCAACATCAACACTATATTTATAGTTCCTTAGTTAAAGCCCTTCTGCATGTTGCCCTGTTAGCTCCTATGGCCTGCTGACCTCAGTCAACTTGTCTTACTTCCTGTCTAAAATTTCAAACATCCTCTAAGTTATGCTCTTCATCTTTGAAAATTGTATTGAATTTACTAAAGTTCAAATCAGGTTCTTGTGGGTGTCTTTTCAGTTCTGGGTCCTTGATCTCCAAAAACTGTACATCTGAATTACCAGTCTAAATTTTTAATACGTTATTTGGAGTTTCTCCAAGTAGATTGATAGCATGCAAATGTTTCATTTATCTAAACACACAATAGTGCAATAAATGTGCAAAAAGTGGATATTTATTTGCTTTGTTGGGTGAGTTGTTTGCTTTTCCCACACAATTTTTTTTGTTATCCAGTCTCCAGCTTTACCTTACTAAAAAACCATTTTTTCTCATTTTACTTCCATTTGGTAGCTTTTCTTTCTCTCATGAAGATACAGTTCTATCCTGAAACTTTTCCAGTTCCTAGTTGCTCTTCAGATGGGTTTCCTGCTTAGGATGAGCTTATTAGGTCCCCATCTCTTCATCTAAAAATCTTTGTTACATATTACTTACTTTCCTCTGGAATACCATACAGTTTCACTAGACAGTGATTAAGCTGCACTATAAATTGCAGAAGTTGTGGTGGGTCTTTCATTAACAACAGATGGATTAACAACCATTGCAAGAAGGTTCTGGTGATGCATCCATGTCTGACTCTTTGACAAGCTGTTTGTCAGATCCCTTACCCTCCTCACAAAGCCAGTGTGAGCAGTATGGGACTTTGAAAACTACACCCAGCCCTTCCACCAAAGCTCCTCACACACTGTAAGGTCAATTCAGTGAGCTGAGTCCAAGTGTATTAACAGGTTAGTGTATTAGAAAACTATTGAAAATTTAAAAAGTAGCCACTAATTTTCAGTGCTTAGTTCAAACAAGATAAGAGTTAGTTTTGTGTGATATTGCATTTTAAAAGCATATATTCAGCCCTTCAAGGGCTCTTCATGGACTAGAAGTGCCACTAATTTCAGCTGTAGGTGTGCAACTTGACATTTCTGTGTATGGCTTGATATGACATCATCTAGGATCCCAAACCTCACAAGTCATACACAGAAAACATATTCTTAGTGACCATGGAAGTGGCTTGAGTCCTTAGAAACTCCTACAACAGAGGCAGGAACAAGTCTAGATCTCCAAATAGCTTTCTGACACCTTCTTCCAATTCCCTTCCTCACAATTATAAATAAAAGACTGAATTTCTTACCTTAAGTGCACCAACAACAGTCACATCTCAACACCATTTAACACATGCAAGCCTTCCAAGATCTGCAATCAGTGGTGCAGGCATCCAGCTGTTAGTACCCCCTACACTACCCAAACTCACTCATTCAGGACTGTGCTCTGCTCTAAGTAAGGTGAAAAACCTATGGCAGTGTGATTTTCATTTGGGTAATTCATGCTAAAATAAAATTAATTTTATTAGCACTTTTTAACTTTGCAATGGTCAACTTTACAAGTATGATTCTCCTTTATAATGCCACTTTTTCTGCATGATTAAAAAGTACAATAACTGCTACAATATTCTAAAGCTTTGCAATGGGAGATATATCTATCTTACTTGAGTGTTTCCCAAATTATTTGTTTAGCACCACAAGAAACAAAATTTAAAATATAGATAATTCATGGTATTCTTCATTTTGAATTGTAAAAGAACAAGCTTCAGTTTTCTTCCATATTCTCAGAATCAATTGTCTGAACATATATTTCATATTGAAATGTATTTACCCTGCACCACACTGTTGCCTTCATGAACAACTGTGGAGATAAAGTGTTTGATGAAGGAAGAAACAGGTTCTTGAAGTTGTACTTAATGGAAAAGTGGACTTTAGCATTTGGACCAGCTTTCTAACAGATACAAAGTCAGCGATGCCTCATCTGTTTGATGATAGCTATGATATCTGAGCATTCAAGCATTTTAAAAGCCTATCCAATAATTTTAACAGCATCTAAAAACGGGGGTTATGTCTTGTGGAAGAGGTACATCTATTGGGGAAGAAGGGAACTTTAGTGCTATTCTAAGGTATATGAAGATATGTGAAGCATTAGGCATGTATCTTGAGAATTGCTGTCTCAGCAACTGTTAAACGGTGCAGGTCCACACAAATCTGTTCATATACATTTCCTGATGTGGTAGATTCCCAACCACAAAATGAATTATTTAGGCAATATTGATATTATTTAAGAGAAATACAAATCTTTAAATTGTCATGGAATTAAGATTCTGTGCTTTATTTTCACTTTTGTGACATTATGGATAATACTTCCTCACCTAAGAAAGGTATTAAAAGACAACTGCACAAGTTTCTCCTAAGTCAACAGGAGTCACACCACTACTTGTGCAGAGAGCCAGCAACTTAGGCTTGGTCAAAGGGGACAGCCTGCTCTGCTGGAATCGAGCCCTAGGTTAAGCAGCTTGCTGGAGCAAGATGTAGGTAGGTGACAGAGCATGATCCCACAGAAAGGCCACATTGGTTCAGATTCCAGAGAGATGTCTTCACTGGGAGGAGCTGTTGACTCCCTTGAAAGCAGGGAAACCCTCCAGACAGATCTTGACAAAGGAGGGGAGCATATGAAGTTCAATAAGGGCAAGTGCCAAATTCTGCACCTGGGATGGGCAGCCCTGGCTGTAGGGACAGACTGCAGAATGAAATGCTGGAGAGCAGTGCCAGGAAAGGGACCTGGGGGTCCTGGTCAGTGGCAAATTGAACATGAGTCAACAGTGCCAGGGCAGTCAGGAGGGCAAACCATGTCCTGGGGGGCATCAGGCACAGCATCAGCAGCTGATTGAGGGAGGGAATTGTCTCCTTCTGCTTTGTACTGGTGCGGCCTCACCTTGAATATTGTGTGCAGTTTTGCATACTCCAACATAAAGAAAATACTTAGCTATTAGAGAGTGTCCAAAGGAGGGCAACGAAGATGGTGAAGGGCCTTGAGAGGAAGCCATATGAGGAGTGACTGAGGTTACTTGGTCTGTTCAGCTGAAGAAGAGGAGACTGAGGGGAGACCTCATTGCAGTTACAACTTCCTCATGAGGGAAAGAGGAAGGTCAGGCACTCTGTGGTGACTAGTGATAGAGCTGAAAGAAACTGAATGAAGCTGTTTCAGGGGAGGTTTAGGTTAGATATTAGAAAGAGATTTTTTCTCCCAGAGGGTGACTGGGCACTGAACAGGCTCCGAAGGCCAGTGGTCACAGCATCAAGCCTGACAGAGTCCAAGAAGGGTTTGGACAACATTCTTGGCCACATAGTGTGACTCTTGGGGATGGTGCTGTGCAGGGCAAGAAGTTGGACTCAATGATCCTTGTGGGTCCCTTCCAGCTTGGCGTATTCTGTGATTCTGAAATTTTATATGTTGAGATTCACATACACTTTCAAAAACATTACCCTCAGGAATGAGTCTCTGTCCCTTCAAAAGGCTACATGACAGTACAGTTCAGATACAGCACATAAAAATGCTGTCCAATTATGCTGATGAAGCTGCATCTCAAAGAAGTGTTACTGTATAAAAGCATTCCTTTCCATGGTGAATTTATATTCTGACAATAGCATGAATATCAATGGAAAATTTACACCTTTACAATGGTGATAAAAGAGAAAAATATATCTACTATAAGAGATTTTGTTTAAGGCATCAGAAATATTCTATTTTATAATATGATCTCCCTTCCTTTTGTCATATAAAACACAATTGTTTATATGGTACTTCCACACCAAAAGCACAATCTCACTGTCCCATAATGATGTGTTTAGTTACATCTCACACTAACAACTGCTCCTGTCATGTTGTCTCCTCATGAGCAAGGAGACAGGCAAAATGGGTAGGGCCTGGGACTTGAAATCTGCTCTGATTCTATTCTGTATCTGCCATTCACTCTTCTCTCTCTCTCTTTGTCTCTGTTTCCACAACCATCTGTAAACTCTTTAGTAATGAAATACTGTCTCTTTCTGGTTGTTTTGGTGTTTTCAAATGCTAGAGTAATGCTGTTCCAGTCTTCAGGTAGGTATCTGTCCCTTACGATAATATAACATTTGATGGTGTTAATGAGAGAACTGATTCACATACCATTTTAAAACCCTGGACTAAATATTCAGATCCAATATTTCTTTCTTTCTCTCTTTTCTTGAAAAGCCTTTGGTAGCCCCTGTTCTTCAAATTACCTTTTATTGTCAATGTTGTAAAAAGGTCTGATACTAGGAGCCTGGAATCTTGCTGAGCGATTAAGCCACATGGTACTCTGAACCTAATTGAAGCCTCTGAGTGCTATTATGAATAACAGTGTAAAGATTAAGTATCGTAATAATTCAGAAAGTAGGAAATCATGTGGCAGCTGATGCAAAAAACTCAATCATAACTGTGAAAAAAAGATATAGTTTCTTAAATAGGAAGACATAATGTATTTTGATTTTACACGTTTAAAGGCACAACTGTTTGTGTGTGAAAAAAGTTCTTTGGCTGAATTATTCTAAACTATCACTTTGCTATCTTTCGCTGCCAAATACTTCACTGGTTACAGTGCAAGCTAATCAAGCTCAGCCTTGTCAAAATCCTTGTGAAAATAGACAGATCTCAGCTCTTGTGTAAAGTTTCCAAAGTAAAAGTGAATTCAGCAAAACCAAAGAAATTATTTAAAGCTCATTGGGAAAACAGGAAGTCTCTTGTTTCCTATGCCTGTCCTGAACACTGTAAGTCACTGAAGAAATGTGACTTGCCAAGGTCCAGTCAGACTCTGGAAAAAGACCAATTTCAGTGATATGTTGCATCAAATATGCATGTATTGTCCTACTCCTTCTGAGTCTGTTCAAGTAACAAGCACTTCATGTACAATTGAGCATATTCCACTAGCAGAAACAAATGATCTTTGTTTCATAATTGGTCTAAATCCTTTGAAGCCTGTAAACTTTGCTTGCTGCTCTAAAAATAAATGTGCTCTTCTCCATCACAGCTATCTTGTCTAGCGATGTGTTTGTTCAAATACTTTGCCAACACCTGATGCAATAGAGGAGCATACACAAAAGCAGTGTATTTATCAGCCTGGCTAAGCTGAGCATGTGTGTGTTTATCCAGCTTGTGGGAATTCCTTCTCCAGAAGGAACCATCATAACATTCAAAGGCGCGTCCATAGTCTGTAAAAGAAATTTCATCTCTCACATGCTTTTCAATTTTATTTCATCAATCCATTTGACATTGGGAAATGAAGTTTTTTGAACCTCTGTATTTATCCTTTGTAAAGCCCCTCCCAGTGTCAAAGCAATTACTCAAATGCAGACAATATCAAAAGGTCTCTCACCAGAACTGCAGTTGTTCCTGAAAGGTGAAAATCCTAATTTACTTTACTGGAGTGCCCAGCACATCTTTTTTATAATTTTTTTTAAAAAACTTGCAATGTTAAAATACCAAAAAGAAAAGAAAGTAACTAGTCTTTTTGAAGAAGGCAAATGGTCAAAGCTTCTTGCTTATGCTCCTGACCCTACAATACTCTTTTCTGTGGAGATGAGGGGAGGTGCAGAAGGCTGTGCACTCAATTTTGCATATTTTCATGTTGCTACGAATGCAAAGGTCTAATTCCTTCCATTTGTTACATCCATATAAGCCTCACTTACCTGAAGGAATTGAATATTGACTTAATGAAATAGTAAGAGAATAAAGAAAAAATTTCATTTTCCAGAGGTGCAGGAATTTGGAAGGTGTTTACAGAAAGCCACCTGTTAAACATTAGTCAAAGGCCAGAATATGATAACATTATTTTGGATAGGTAATGCTTTACAGCATGTAGCATAAGTGGTGCCAAGGGAATCTGAAGTTGTACAGTCCCTCACATCTGAAGAAGAAGAGGTTAAAAAGTAACAGATAAAATTCTTACTTGGCTACGGCATCACACACACCTACATACACAAAGGAATAAATCATGACTTAATACATAAGACTGAGATAAAAGACCACTTTCAACTATTGACCGAGAGCAAGACTATAAACATATGGTGCTGCATGAACATAATATCTGTATAACTATGTAACTACACAAGATTTATATTTAAAACTTTCCATCTTCACCATGCACAGCAAAAACTGAGAAAAAGTCGGTTGTTACCATTCTGCTGTAGACACTTTCTTGAGACAGAAACTTAGCATAGCAAAGCCTTACCGCAGAACCCCATTAACACGCCAGCAGCTGCAATCTGAGTTACCCCAATATAACACATGCAAAAGCCATGGCTCATAGTTGGCTCCCAGGTAGGCACTTTCCAGCAGGATCATGGCTAACCATGAGTGCAGTGCTGGGGACAGAGGGTTGTCCCAATGAGAGCAGGGACCACCAGCCATGCCAGCATTGCACTTGGCAAGGCCAGCAATCAAAGGGAGAGACACAGTTGCTGCCAGTAGGATGCTGGCACAGCATGCCAGAACAATGCACAGTTTTTGGCTCACATCAAACACTTAGATCTCAGATCAGTCTGATAGTGTGGATCAGGGACACATAAGCATCCAAAAGGCTTGTGGAATGAAGATTATTTCCATAGCTGTGTTTTGACTGTTGCTGATATTTGTAACTGTGAAAGTGTCTCCTCCACAGAAAGCATTTCCTTTGTCTCCCTGTCATGAGTCCATGGGGTCAGCTGATATTGCAACCTCCTCGGTCCTAAGAGTTACAATATATACTGTGCTGTAAGTAGTGTCCCATTCTGTGTCCATATAAAGCTGCCATGGGAAACATTGGAAAGCCAAACTATTCTTTCCACTCTGATTCTTAAGTTTTCTGTCTTATCTCAGTTAAAGATGCATTATCTTTAACTGTATTTCACTGCTGGGTTGTTTGGAGGCTTTTTTTTTTTGTATTTAATAACTATTGTGTTCCTTTTATGATTTTGGGATAGCGAGCAATATTTCAGTCATTTATATTCTAAAAGCTGCGCATCATTGAAACATGTATTCTGCTCTAAAAATTCCTTTTTTAGGCTTTCATTTGGTCAGATTCACAAAAGCTTTATGTCAGATTATTATTTCTGGCATTCAGTCATCAGCAAATAACATTTTACCTTACATTTTACCTTAAGATGTGATTCTTAGATATTAAACACCAGAAATAATTGATCATCATGACATTCCTTTGTGGATTTCATCTTTCATTTTAGTTCTTTTAACAGATTTAGTCAGTTCCTAGTACTGATTGCTGTGTTTCATTAAAACAGCGCTGCTTTTGCTATTATGTTCCCCAACAGAAGGTTCACTCTCAATGCCTTCTGCTAGACAAAGCCAGTAAATTAGTACCATAAGTGCCACTGTATTTTTCACATCCCCAAATTTGAGAGTGAGGTCCCGTTTTCTCATGAAAGCCCCATTCAGCTTGGGAGAGTTTAATCTCTTCATTCCCTTTTATTTTCTGTTTTGTTTTGTTTTCTGTTATTGCATTTATATGCCCTTGCCTCTTCATAACTCCCAGGATAGAGTGTTTGCTACTATAAATTCAGGATGTACTGAACAAATCAGCAGCAGCATAGACAAACCAGCTACAGTCAAATTAATTTTAAAAAAATCCATTAAAAAAGTGAAAAGTAAACTCATTTCAACAGAATATATATATATATATAAGGAATTACAAAATTTTATAAATTCAAAACTTTCAGATGCATGATTGCATAGAGCTACAACATAAAGGTTCTTGAGCAGCCAGTGGAACAGAAGGCTGGGTTTTGCCTACTGCTGTGGTCCGTATATCAGTGCTGGAATTGGACATTAATTAGCACTTTATTTGCTGTTGTGCTCCTTTTCCTACAAATATTTCCTTTGGGGCCCTGACAGCCATTTCCTGCACTTTCATCTTCCTACCCTCCTTCTCCACTGTGATTGAACTATTAGCCTCATGTACCTGTGACAGGCTGAACACTAGCTACTTATGTGAGAACCAAAGGGAAAAGCACATGCAGGGGTAGAGGATAAAATGCAACTAGGGGTACTTTTCCCAGATGTGGTAAATAAAATATATCACCAATAAATTAAAAAACAAAACAGAGACAAACAAACAAAAAAGTAAATGCTAATAGCATACTTCAAAATGTTCAACACAGGTAAAACTTTCAACTCTGTAACTGTCTCTCTTAGGCTACAATGGCAGGGAACAGGCGTGCTATCAGCTAATGGGAGATGATACATAGAAAGGACAGGATTTTGACAAGAAAAAGAAAATTTACCTTGATGTAACATGAGTTTATGTCTTAAGCAGATCCCAGCAACATTAATCAAAACTAAATCTTTGCTTGAAAATATTGCTGATGGAAATTCGTGGCAGAACCAAAAGAATGGTATAATAATATTAACTGAAGACATAGTGCTATTATTCCTCAAGGCTTGACTTCCAGCTGGCACATATGCTTCTGAAAGCTTTCCTAAACAGCCCTTCCCCCTTACAAGTGAGGGATCTTCTCAAAAGGTTGCACCTCTGTTTTCAACATACTGTGCCAGTGCCATCGTTCATTTATTTTCTGGTCACCAAGACAGACCATAGGAAGTCCTGCAGTCCCTCCCCATACAGCAGTTTTGAAGTCCTAGACTATTTGGATCAGGCCCATTCTGGCCACCTGGGCATCTATTAGTCTCTCAGATAAAAAGAGATTTTTAAAATGCTTAGATATTCCTGCCTAATTATTCCCAACTGTTGTTTCATTTTGTCTATGTGTCTCACAATGAATTCTGTAGTTATTTCTGTGTGCAACTCACGTACTGTGTTGCCCCAGTTCATGCAAGTAAGTCCCAAGATCTCCATCTTAGAGCAATTAACTTATTTAGTCAAACTCAGAAAAATGGAACAAAATGATTGTTCCCAGTTCTGCAGCTTCCCAGTTCAAGTCTAAGTAGAACTACTAAAACAGAACAAAATGTGTATTTTGTCTTTGTTCCCATGTGTTCATACACTCTACACAAAAACCCTTGGAGGAATTTCAAGTAGGTGATTGCTGGTAATCATTTTGTTTAAATGTGCAAGGTTGCACAGGACCTCTGTCTACTAGGAAACGGAATGTTCTCACTCAATTATATTAACAATCGTTATTTCAGTAGTGGAAACTTCCACAGTAAATAATACAGACTTACATCGTATTTAAGAAGAAAAATTGCACTCTTCAAAATCACCAGGGACAAAAAAGAGTCAGGCTGAGGAAGATTTTCTGTTTACTCTCAGCAAGTAAAATTAAGCTAAGGGTTTTGGACCATAATGCTGTGGTACTCTATGGAAAACGTTTATAAAAAAAATATATATATATTTTCGGCTAAATACTGTAGGGAAAAATTTTGTGCTACTCTTCTAATTATTATACTCAAGAGTAATATTATTTTCTCACATATATTTATTTTCAGATATGAGCTTGTTTTTACTTAGCAAGAGGGTTTTCTTCATAGGCATGATGCAATATGCCTTCCAAAGAAATAGCGTAAGCATTTAAGTTGCAGAGAAATGTGCAGTTGGTCTTTGATGATATCATGCCTCAGCTCTCTTGAGAATCCAATAGAGTTATTTATAATTAAATTTTATTTTTGTTAAATTATTTTGTTTCTTTGCAATTTAGTTGTAAAACCTTTGCAGCCGCAATCTTCTTACTCTTAAACCTACATAAATCTGAAATTAAAAATTTGATTTTTGTCCTAACAAATAATTCAAATTTGGGCTTCTAATTTCAAATAGGTAACAAAAATTAATGCAGATCCATGTTATAAATTACAGTTTCCACTGCTTTTCAGTTATAAATTTCACAAACTTGTTTTATTTTTCATTTCAATGCCTGAGTATTTTGACACAATAATATCATAAGTATTAGAAGGGTTAGTAATTTTGTAATCCACTTGCTCTGAAAGTCTAGTTTTGCTCTGTCCAAGTTATTATTCTGTTCGACATTTTTCTCATACTCATCATCATGTCTATTTTCTCAAATTGTCAAGGGAAAGCAAAGAATTGTCTTCAATAGCAGCATGCAGCTAATCGCAGTGAGCATATGCATTATTTTAAGGGACGTAGCTGATTAAATAAATTCGACAATAAACTCTAACATGAGCACAATCTCATTGCTCCGCTTGTATTATGCTGACCCTCAGTTTTGAAAGCACAATCTGATCCCCTTCAAAGTATTTATTTCCTGTAAAACAGGGAAACCACTGTAAAATAAATGAATTACAGACAACATTCTGAAGCTTATTTAAAGCTTTTTCATTATTATTTTTCTTTTCTGTAAAGGGTATACACTTTGTACCTAAGAGAAATTTTTCCATACTTGCTCAGCTGATAAATTAAGAAGCGTTTCTGTTGGTCTGTCTTTAAATTCACAAGTTTGTGAAAGGATCAGGCCCATTTATTTGCTTTTCTTCTGGTGCCATTCCTAGAAGAACCTCTTCTTACTTGAGTGTTCATTGAATTTTCAGAGGCATAGGATCAGGAGTCAAAGTTGATGGATTTCTGTAGCAGTAAGTGAAGTTCAGCCTTCTGCCCTGGCCAGGAAAGCTGCAACAGCACGTGAGAAGAGATTGCCACGTGCCTGGGGGAAAAAATCACCTTTGGTGGGCTCATCACAGAAGCACTTTTCAAAGTAGCTTTTTAAAAGAGCAATTCACAGAAAATAGGACTAAAGTTAGTGTCTCTCTTACTGATACTTCCAAAGGCAGATATGTGGTCCAGAATACATAAACACTCTCAAGGCATGCTGAACACAGCAGCCTTCATTTTACATAGACTCTTACTACTCTTCCATTTCGTTCTAGGCAAGTATTAAGTGACTGAATTTACTTCATCCAGCCCCATTAGAATATGGTATCTTGGAATTGCTGCAATATGAATAATAAGTCATAAGAAGTGCCTCACAACATGTGTTCATTTTCATGCTGTGATTCCCATACCACCGGATTGTAAAATCATAGAATCATAGAATGGTTTGGGTTGGAAGGGAATTTAAATATTATGTACATCTAACCCCCCTGCCATGGACAGGGTTGTCACTAGATTAGGTTTCTCAGGATCCCATTCAACCTGCCGTTATTGGGGTCACCCTTTATTGGGGTAATGGAGATTAGCTTAGCGGCGGCCAGAGGAGGCAAAGACAGCTCTGGCTGCAGTGTGATCAGAAGGCTTCACTGAAGACAAAGGACTTTATTTTTAGTAACAACTTCACTTTTATCTACTCCTGTATATAACATGCCAGTACACTATTGGTCAGTAGTTCACCTAACATACATGGAAAGATTCTACTGGTTACGAGGCATCCACATTCTACAGGTGGTTCTCTGGTCCTTAAGGATGCACTCATCAATCACCTCAGATCTTAAGAGATACACACACATACACTGTCACCCCCACAAAGAATCATCCATCTTTTTCTAGAAAATCCCTTATCTACCATGGATGGTCGCTCCACTCTCATTTCAGTGTTGTTGCCTGCTTGTTCTCTCCTTTTGGAGAATGTCAGAGAGGACAGCTGTGGAAGTAGGCAGAGGTGAACCTTAAGGAAAATCATGAAAATCTGGCTGTTTACTGCAGATCTCCTATTCAGCTTGTCACTGGGTCTGTGAGGTAACAGTTAAACTACATAATTACAGGCTTGTTGCCCATGACTTTTGACATGGTCTGATTCTCTATCTTATGACAGCAGATTCCATGAATTTCTTCCCCCAGATTCTTTTATTCCTTTCAACTATTTCATACTAATTTCATCAAGTTCCCCCTTTGACCTAGGACTGCAGAACTGTCTTACTCTAGAAGTCTACCATGTGATTGCCTTTATCCGTCTGATCCTCACGGCCAGTTAGAGTGGTACAGAACAGAACTGCACATGGTGGTTATGAGGTAGGTGTACCAAGTCTTTGTGCACAAAAGAATTATTCTCCCATTTTCTTTTCCATCCTTCCCTGGTCGTGATTAGCATTCTTCTGGGTTTTGCTCAACTCAGTGCTATTGCATGCTGAAACGAAGTTTGAAGAGACCAGTCTGCAGTGACTCTCAGAGCTCTGACATAAGCAATTATTGCCAGTTCTGCTCTGAGTGCTACAATAACATGGATTAGAATTATTTTTCTGTAGACACATTGTTTCATGTTTATTTATGCTGGAAGTCGTCAGCCATCCTTTTGCCTACTAAATCATTTTGGAAGGTTGTTCTGGGCTGCCTCATCATTAACTGTGGCATTTGACTACCTGAAAGACTATCATCAGCTGGATTGGAGATTTCACTGGTCAGCTCCTTCATAAGTTTTCTGATGAGGATGCTAACTAAAACCTGAGGGACATCATTACTGAACAGTTTCAGCTCAGAAAAATGATCATTAAGCTTTTTTAACTTTATTTCTGTCTATGGAAGAACCCAGTTTTCTTAACAATTTTTCTGATTTTGGGATGCTTTCCTCTCCTTTCCCAGTGCACCCTCGCATAAATGGTCCTTGGGAGAAATCCATGCTGCTGTGCCTGTATTTCCCATTCTGTATCATTGGATCTTCAACAGTGATTATGTGGCACAGGCAGGGCAGATGTCTTTTTCTTAGGACTAGCCCTGATTGCCTCTTTCTCCAGCGAGACTGAATGAATTGAGAAGCTTTACTGTCCACAGTGATGTTGCACCCTCCTTCCATTTTTTACCATTCAGAGCTGGTGTTTGTTGGCAGTGAGATGGCCATGCTGACTGTAAAATGAGCCATGTAGAGATATTTATTCATATAGGTGACCACAATGATGTACCTTTCTCTGACACCTCCTGTGATGTTGCTAAGATGCTGCAACTGCAGTTTTATAAATGCATATAGAATATTGCAAAGTGCGTGGCCAGCACTTACACAGAAGATCAAGATTATAATCTGTAATAAAGGAATAGATCCATAAGACCTTATCTATGTGCTGTGAATGAAACCTTAGTCACATTCATGTGGAGCTTATTACTGGTGGCTTGTGCTAGCCACCTGGGACTCTGGTCTCCTTCCTTAAAATACTTCCAAGAGACACAGCAGGAAGACTTGGATATTCAATCCTGGTGAGCTATGAATTTCTCAGCCCATTCAAAAAAGGAGTTGTTCGGGACAGAACAATTAGGTCCTGACGGACAGGCAGAGTTGACAGTGCTGGAAACCTGAGAACATTCTGGTATATGATGGTGCAATGAGTCTCAGCTGAGATGTGCTGGGCTCTCATCTCTGTCTACGCAAGAGGTCTCAACTTGCACATGCTCAGATTTACCTCTGTATCTCTTATTGCTGCCCTTTTCTTTCATCTTGTCTGACATGAGTTGCACAAGGATATTTATAAGTCCTGTGGCAAGACTGCACAACTCTCTCATTCTGCTTGTTTTCTCTTCTGTTTTCTGCTGCAATGCAATGGCTATTAAACATTAATGCACAGTCTCAGCCTTCCCTGCTGAAAGAAACAAAGCAAAGCTGCTGGAATCTCTGCATATTCAGGAAGGGAGAACATAAACTGCTACCCATCATGCAAAGAAATGAACAGTTGTTCTCTGCACTAGGTACTTTTTTCCTACATTTTCTACAGAGTAATTTACTATTGTTTGCTCTGATGGTTATCTCTAAGCAGATGATGTACGAGTTTTCATTTACTGTGATCTTTACATGCTGTGATTTGCTCTTTCAGCAATACTGCTTCTAAAATTTTTATCCCCTTTATTCTTTCTTGAAGAAAAATTTTGTTTACTATCTTCATCCAGTGCATAACCTTTCTCTTCTACATTGATGTTTGCAAAGTATTCCTTTGGAAGGACACCCTGTCTCTTTCAGATTCTCTGCAACTTAACTTCAATACTGTACAAATAAGACTTATTTCAGAGGCATATAACGAGAAGTCTTTTTTTATATTCAGTGGCATTAGCACCTGAAAGCTTCTAAGCAAATCAGGTCAGGGTCTAAAAACACCTGTGTTCCTCTGCTATGAAGTGACCACTTGGCCAGAAAACAGCCTGTTGGATTTCATCAATAGAGAAAGGTATTCAGGAGTCAGAAACTTCCAAGAAAAGGCCAACAGGAGAGTTCACAGCTGCTGGAAAGACCTAGAGGAGATCCTTTTCTCTGGGAGCTGATAGACTACAGTAAAAAAGCAGGAGAGAGTGATTTCTGTTTTATTCTGTGGAATGATATGCTACTGCTAAAACAAAAACAAAAACAAACCAACAAAAACAATGCTCCATCTGAAAAGAACAAAATAAGAATGAGGCATTAGAACCCAGTTTTCAATGTTTGTCTCACGTTTTCTTTCATTCCCTACAGTGGGAAATACATCACTGCACAGAAAGATTTTAAGAAATTATTGCCAGAAAGAGATTTCCATGTGAAATCCTCATTCTTCAGTCTTGGGGCCAGGTTCAGAACTCTAAAGTTCAAGGTCACATGAAATACAGCTGCAGAACTGGATGGGTGAAGGATCATCTCTATATTATTGTATTTCAAGTGACCTTGAACTTGTGTTTCAAAAAATCCCTTTTTGACATTGATTTCCCAAAGCTCTTCAGTGTATGAATAATTAGAAGGATTCTTTGGCTAGGAAAATAGCATGAAATATCTGCACTTATTTCTTTGTTGTAATTGAGAAGACTACAGGCTTACCTCTGCTGAGACAATGGAATATGGAATTCATTCACCAAAATTATGGTGGTAACATCTCTCACCTCACTTCGCTTGCCTTGTTGGCACAAGAGGGCTGAATTCTCCTTAAATAACAATGAAGTGTTTAAGTGCAGTGTAGACTCACAGGCATACTCTGCTATAAAAGAGTGCACCTTGTTATTCTGGTGAATGGTATATTTAATAGTTATGTTACATCGTAACAGTATGAAAGGAACATATCCCTTAATTCTTGTTCCCATTCATACAGAAATACCTTCACCAGTGATGCTTATGCTTTCTAACTGCAGGATTCATTACTGTATTTTTCAACAGCTGTTACAGAAGCTAACCCTAATAACAGCAAATTCCTCTGATTACTCAATGGTTCCCAAGTCTTGGATGGAGGCAGAAGTCAGGCACCACGTGGACAGAAAGAGAAATGTCACAACTGTGCTCATCATGCCCTATCTGTAAGACAAAGTTATTCCAGAACAAGACAGGATTCAAGTGTAAAGGACACATGCAATCCCTTGTGTCCTGTAAGGGCAGTATTTCACTGCAGTTACAGTCACTATTTAGACTCCTTCTAAAGTTGGTGGAGAAAGAGCTTTTTCAAGTGTGAGTAGCTCAGCTAAGATCTGCATAACTTTTGGGAAGAAGAAGTCTCCACAGGCCACAGTTCCTGACAGAAAATATGTACCTCCTCAGGCATGAGATCTTTCACTTACTGCAATGTGGATATCTGCTCGAGTGTGATCCTCCCCAGAGGCGGCAGGGGAAATCTTTCCTTTAGCACTTGGAGAACATTCTCTCCCTTCTCCTTTTCTGACCTTGGTGTTTGCAGCATTATTTCTTGCATTTTTTTAATCTCACTCTTCACAGCATTGTGCCCTTTCTTAAAGACAGCTTCCCAGAGGTGACCAAAGCTTGACAGAAGGGCTTAGTTATGTCCTGTGTTGGGTCTCTTGGAGCCAGCTGAAACTGCCTGGAATCATCTGTGTCCAGCAAAGGGTAACCCTTGGCCTCTTCTCACAGAGGCCACTGCTACAGACCCCCTACTACCAAAACCTGGACACCTACATCAAATATTTTCGAGGCCCTGATTCTGTGAAACTGAATTTTCATTAAATTATATATTGGTCATACATTCTTCAGAAACTCACTTGCACCCACAAAATAAGTTCCACACCTTAAAATCAAAGTAGCATCATCACAAAACCAACAAAGATGTACAGTTTACACACACAGTGAAAGTCTACTTCTTATCCTTTCTCCACATTGCAACAAGATTATTGCACTGTCTAACAACCTACACCCTTCTCCAGGAAACTGGGGCCTCAGGACAGGTGGTAGCACCTTGGGAAGACAAATATCATAAGCACAAACAAGCTTTGTTTCTTCTCCTTTCCCTGAGCTTTTATTGTTGAGCACAAAGCCATATAATATTGAGTATTCCCTGCAGTCTGTTGAGATGCCCTATCTCAGCTGCGTCCCCTCCCAACTTTTTGCCACCCGCTGCCTGTTTGCTGCCAGGACAAGTGAGAAAGAGAGGTTTCACATTCTCCAAGAACTGTTCAGAAACAGCTTAAACATTTTATGTGTCACTAACATTATTTTACTCACAAATATAAATATGAGATGATACAAACTGTTAAGAAGACAGTTATCTTCATAACTTCCTCTCAGCCAGAAGCCAGTACAGCAGTAAACCATGACTAGTCTTGCTTTCTATGGCTAAAAGAGGGTTTTTTCAAAGAAATTACAAACACTCGTTGGCCAAATAAATCTTCTCACAAGAACAGTCTGTATAACTGATTATAATTAATCTTTTTAAAGAGAGATATGTATTTCTTTGGTTCAGGGATAAGGTAAGTTTTATCTTAACTGAGTTTTCCAATATAAGTTTTTCAAATACCATTGCTGGGGAAAAGTTCTGCCTAAAAAGGTTTTAAAAACCCCAAACTGAACAGAGGATGACTCCATCATGTCAACTGCAAAAACAAACAAAAAGTGAGCAGTTTCATAGCTGGCCGAAACATGACTGAAATTTCCAATGTTAATTCTGAAAGCTTCATTAAGGGAGACAAGAGTTTGATATTTTAAAAGGCATCATTGTGGCTAGTTACTAACAAACTAAAAATTCATTGTAACTGTTCCTGCAAAGTGTTGCTTTGCTGAGAGACAAAGCTGCCTGGTTTCCCCTTTATAGTCAGTGGCATATTCATGTGACTGGATGAGTGAAAATCTGCTGTTTTTAATGCTCTTTTTAAAGAATCATTGTAAACTTGTATCCCTTCCCTGATTCTTCAAGTCAAGATAGAAGGCATCTGTTTTGTAAGCAATGAGCCAGTACCTCTCATTAACAGTAGTGTTCTGGTCAGGATTCATTTCTGTGTAAAGCTGGAGAGTCCCCTTTTCCTGAAGCACATGTCTATAGATTTCTGAGATAGAAAACTGAGGAAACAAATGCCTGTCTGGAAATCCATGGACCAGAAATGGTGTTTCTGAGAGAAAAAGAGAAGATATATAGATAGGTAAGATAGATAGATAGATAGATAGATAGATAGATAGATAGATAGATAGATAGATAGATAGATAGATAG
>JAOXXN010037416.1:0-25723 GCA_026770055.1 Myrmophylax atrothorax | reverse complement strand
TGCTAGCTGAGGCTCATCTCTGCAACTCAGGGCTTCAGCCCAGAGCTGGCCAGCAGCCACCTGGCACCAGGCACAGGCGAGAGCACGCTTGTGTCTGCCCGTTAAATACCATGCAAATGACCCCTTACTTTACAGTTCTGGTATGAAAGTGGCTGTGCTGTCCAAGAACACACAGTGAAAAGAATATAGTTACACAGTAAAAATAAAAAGAAGATAGGAACACAATTCAAGATAGCCAATATACATCAGCTGAACTGCATTCATGCCTGTGGACTAAAGGGAGTATAGATCACAGTACATTTTATCCTACTATTACGTTGCCCAACATTAGAAAAACTCCTGTTGATTTTCTCTAAAATTGCAATTAGAATGAGACCTAACCTCTATATAAACTTCAACTAACTGCCTGTGGCACCTGTGGTTGATCAGTATTTAGAGGCTTATATGCATAACTGTAAGTGATGGTTGACCAGAATTTAGAGGCTTATATATCTAAACTGTAAATGATGCTGTTTGAGAGCTCACAAGAGCCATGCTGGTGGGTTGCTAGAGTTTGACCAGCATTCTGTGCTCCATGGAAAATATCAACTCCATTAGCATACCTAGAGCTCAGCTTCACATGCAAATACACTTTCATTTCACTAGCTGTTCACCAGCTAAGAGTAAGGCAAAAGCCAAATTGCTGTGAATTATGTTTAATATGTAGTTTCATCAGTCTGTATTACTAACCTGACATACTTTTCACAGGTATGAAGAGTTTGATGCAAATGGCAACTGCATTGAAAATTGTGCAGAGCTTGCAACAATTACTATTACCTCATTTTGAACATACAAGCAGTTTAGGTTTTGGCTCTTCACTTCTTCAGTTTTACACAGCAAGTCTGCTTCAGGTCTTAAGAACCTTGAAAACCTCAAGCTTTCTCTTCCCCCCTGCAATGCCTTCCTTCAACCCCCAAATCAAATTCAACAAAAAAGCACTATGAACAAAACAAGAGTTTCTTTCCTGGGCAGGAGACTGATGGTATTTCCCAGATTTTACGACTATTTGTATTTTTCAGACTGGTCAGAGATAGAGAAGAAAGCCAAGTGAACAACAAGGAGTTGACAGTAAAGCTGCAGTTTGTGTGTCTTTCTGTGGTGGTTGAAGATTTTATACGAGAGATATTATTTTCCTCCATGAGAAAAAAGTTACCAAGACATTTTAATTTTCCTTAGACACAGATATTCTCATAGAGAAGTATTGTAACCAATGTTGTGAATTACCGGCCAGAGATTACTTCACGTGTTTGGCCAACAAAGACAGTCTACTAAATTGCCAATCCTCTGTCTAGCAAAGTCATTCCCTTGCCTAGTTCAGGCTACAGCCTTGAGAGCCCTATTTCTTATTCCCTTGTCACTCTGAAGAGTCTGTGCTGGCTCTTTAGAAACACACTCGATGCCTTGAGTCAAGGTTACCATCCTTACTAGAAGAGCTGCTGGAGTTACTGCAGGGATTGTTATGCTCTTCTTACTGCAGCTGCCAACCATCCCAGGAGAAGGGCCTTACTATGACATTGCTTGTTTCTCTTCCTTTGTGAACATAAAGGGGTAGGACACATGTCATTGTGCTGTAACTACACTATTGTGCTGGAGTGAGGGAAGTCTATACCTCCTGAAACTGTACTACAAAAGAGGAACAAACTTATGCATGTTGACAAGGGTCAAATCAGATACAAAAATTCTCAATATCAAGAACTGGCCAACCATTCTGCAAAAAGAAATAATCCAATATGCTGAATAAAATATACAACAAATCATTTACTTTCAAATGAACTGCTGGTGAGCTGGGTGGGCAGAGGGCCATCTTACACTCCCTAACATAGTACAAGCTGTCTCAGAGTTTGAGTTTGTTGCCTACATCAAAAAGTGGCAAGACTAAGGAATTGGTCTCTTTGAGTAATATGGTATTTCTCTTCATCTCATGTCTAGCTATTGTATATTGGCCAAGATAGCAGTTTTGCATTACTGTATTTATTAGCTTTCAGAAGATTGTAAGATTTATGGCAAAACAGTATTCTCTACGTTCCAAAACAAGTATATCAAAGCAACTAAGGCAAGGTCAAGTAGCAACTATTTTTGCTAATCTAAAGACATTAGTTTGTTAAAATGGCACAGCTAAGGTTATTCAATGTGTGCTTGAGTATATTAAATCAGCATCATGTCCAGCCTCTGTGAATAAATTGTTCCTGTATGAACAATTATAAACCTTTTCCAGTGCAACACATTCAGCCTGGAAAGATGCAGAGGCCATCAGTGTGAATATGAACAGGAAATTTTCCCCTATTTTATAGCAGCAGGCAGGCTCTTTCTCAGAATTTGATTTTTTTCTATGTAATTTGTTCAGGAGGAATGGGACTTAGTAACACAAAACTGACCCTTCAAAACTGATAAATCCAAAAACTTCACAAGACTCTGTTGTTAATTTGGTCTTTCATGCTGCTGTACAATAATAGCATTTGGACTAATTTGGGAAGGGTAACTGAGGACACTAAAACTGTGAAAAGGTATTATATTGTTGATAATGCACCTATCACAGTGGTATCTGAATGCTAAGAACTTCAGCAGACAGGCTTTAAAAGCAAATAAACAGAAAGGATAATTTACATTACTTTCTTAGGCATGCCATTTGGATGTGTTACTTTCCACCCTTCTCCTACAGATGCTAAGAAAGCCACTGCAGAGAAATCTCAAGTCTGATTACTGCAATACTCCAGAATAATAAGCTTTCCACAATGTTTATTCTGCTCAAATGCAATTCTCAGTGATCACATATTCAATGAACTCCAGATCATTTGCCCCACATTGGGAAGCAGAAAGACAGCTATTTCTGATCTCAATATTTAGGTAATTCTCTTCCTTATAGTTAGGAAATAAAATGTGAACTATGGAGTTTAAATTCAGTTCACATTAAAGCTCTTGGTGTTGTGGCTTTGAGAGAGAAGAACTATGGTTTAATAATGATGCAGCCAACCAAAACAAAAACTTTATTATATTTTGGTGGCTGATGTTGAAAGAAATTAATAAAATCCTGCCTACTTTGAATAGGATTCATTTCTACATTAGTTTGACTTCCAAAATGCTATTCTACTGTCTGATTGACATACCTCACCAAACGCAGTGAAACA
This sequence comes from Myrmophylax atrothorax, assembly GCA_026770055.1. Lineage (NCBI taxonomy): Eukaryota > Metazoa > Chordata > Aves > Passeriformes > Thamnophilidae > Myrmophylax > Myrmophylax atrothorax. Next base: position 22,559 of record JAOXXN010037416.1, on the reverse strand, counting down.
AATACAAAGATGGGCTATTTAATCTGGAATCTTAGCCAACAATGGCTACCATTAAAAAAGTACCAGAAGACAATAGAAACCTCACATTTCAGAGATCAAATCTGGGCAATGTTTCAGTAAAATTCAGACTTAACAGGAAAAAACCAACAAAACCCTCATAAATATAGACACAGATCCCTGGTTACTCTGTTCCTAAGTAGATCATCACTATGTCAGAAAAATTAAAAATGTACCTTCAGAAGTACATTCACAACTGTACAAGTGTAAGGCAGCTGCTATGTAGAATAAGAACATACTTTATTTATTTCTGCCTGATAAAAAGAATGGCTGCTGAGAACAACTTTCTATTATGTCATTCTGTAAGTCTGACAGCAAACATGATTACTGTCACCAAAGTAATATATTGCTGTAATAACTTCCCCTTAATTTCTGTGAGCATACTTTAAGAAAACTCCTCTCCATCTACATAGTTGTGTAACATTCAATATTAAGATGGCTAATATCTTAGTATGACTGGTTTTGTTTTTACTATTTGAAAGTGTCAAACAGTGTGTCTGTCTTCGGAAATTACACAAGGGATAACATCTGCTAGTATTGCTGTTCCAGGAAGAGTCATGGCAAGTCCAGCTCAAATGCATAAAAAAGTAATTCAGGACCAAGTTCTGCCTTTGCATTAAAGCTTACTGGAATCCTTAAGGCAATTCTCAAAATTGTGAAAACTAAGTTATGGCTAGGAAGTTTTTCTGTTGGAAATGTATCAATCACCTATGCAACAACAACTGAACACATACTTGTGTATCACAAAGGTCCACAACTCAACTGTATGCATACTTAAAAATCTCTGTGATGAAGCTAAAACCCAGTCCACAAAAAGTAACAAGACTTACAAAGTGTCTGACATCTCAAGTCAAACAGCTAGCTCATGCTCATCAGTGTTGCCTAGTTTGCTGCTCTGTTTCCCTCCACCTCTGCAAATCAGCACTGTCCTAAGCCTATTCTGCTTTTGAAAGTTTCACTGGGGTAGTTTTTCAGTGCACCTTCTACAATAGAAATGTAACCATATTTGTGTCACTGTATTTTTATGCTAGTTCACCTCTGCTAGGAGGAAACAGAAACTAAAAAAATAAATGAAACACAGGAAGCAGCTAGAAAGGGCTATGAAAACAAAGAGCAGCAACCTGGGTATGATTATAGAATCAGAGGAAGCAGAAGGACACTAACAAAAGAGTGATGGCATCAGTGTCCTCAGAAAAGGTTTTTAAAGCTGCATTTTTCAGTAGTATAAGCATAAAAAGACTCAACATCTCTAAGATTGTAAAAAATGGGTGTTCTAGTAACTAAAACAAAATAGCAAAAGTCTAGAGAAAATAGACCTGTGCAGCTGAAATAGGAAAGTTCTATCAGAACAGAAAGAACTGACAGTGTTTAAATGTCAATTAGACATAATTTTGGCTTTCAATCCAAAGTCACTAAGTAATTGCTCCACCCTCACAAAGAAAAGAAACATGTAACTACCAGAGGGACTAGGTATATAAAGACATGTGACAAATCTCTGCAGGCCAGACACTATTGGTTTAGATAGAAAAAAAGAGTGATTCTTAGAGGTCACCTAGATATGAGGTCATGGGGAAAGGATTTCTCTAAAGAAAAATACCTTGACTGTGAATGTGAATGACAGGCAGAATGACAGCATAGATTTCCTACAGTGATCAGAGATGTGCTAGGTGAAAGACCTCAAGTTTTACGCATGTTTCTACAGCCCATTCATGAGGTGCTAACAAAGTAATGGGGTATGATTTCGGTAGTGACAAGGACAGTTTCTAGGGTAGATCTCACTAAGGTGGATCTATGAATTGGCATCAGAGGGGAAGACTAAATATGTATGGGAAAGTGAGACTAGCTGGAAAAAAGTATTTGGATGGAAGAGTAATAAGATAAGCAGAAATTAATACAGCACAGTCATATATGCCAAGAGAATGAATTGTGACATTTCAGGAACACTATGCTGACAGTATAAAAACAATAAATAGAAAAAGAGTGAAACACCGCTTTTGAATTTTGACTTGAGAAACGTCATGGGGAACTTTCCAAGAGTTGTTTCAGGATTTCTAAGGGAAGACAGCAGATTGGCACAAGCAGTCACAACCACTGGTGTTGCATACATAGTAAGACAGAAGACAAATTACTGCAGGCCAGATGATAATCTGTATAGCCAGCCATGACACTCAGAAATAGTTGGTTCATAGGGGGATATTCCATATTCAGTTTCCTATCCAAACAGACTTGCTGCACAAGTCACTGTTTATATTTTAGTAAAAAGGCATTTTCTGTCTTTAAAATATTCATCAAGTCTGCACATTCTTGAGAAGGCAAACTTTTGATAACCACATATTGGCAGACCTCAAACAAGTTCAAATTGTTCTGAAGGGAGGGCAAGAAAGAAAAACAAAGGATTAGTTCCTGTTAAAGTAGTGAGAAAAGAAAGCAAGAAAATATTCCGCAAAAGCCCCAAAGGACACAGAGTGGCCAACAGCAGAACCTCAGAACACAGTCAGGTATCAAAAAGATGTGCAGGCAGCATACAGAAAGATTCAAGAGTAAAGAACAAAGACGTGACAAAACTGGGGATGACCACTGGTTCCAATGATAGAAGAGGTTCCATAGTAGCCTTTTTGAGGTATAAAGCACTACATAAACAGACAGCAGAGATCAGACATGAAGTCATCAGGAATTTGGTACTATAAACTGCAAATAATCCTGTCATTCTGTTCATCAACTTCTTCAACAAAAAAGAGCAAAACCCCCACAAATGTCTGCCTCAAAATGAACTCACAAATTGGCTGAGGATCCAAAAGCAATTATGGGTATGAGAAACCTTGGATAAAAACCTCACAAAGCAGATGGCCATTTACACTACAAGGTTTATTATCAAAAGACTAATACCATTCGATCAGACCCTTTCAAAACTACTTTTTTTCCCTGAGAAGTTTTTAGTTTGACAAAACAAAATAAAAAAGTTGAATTTAATGTAATTATTGTAATTGAAATATACAATCCTAAAAAATTACATACCACAAGCTCTTTAGCAGGCTAACAAACCCAAACTTGAGGCAAAAACCCAATTCCATGTGTAAGTTTTACCCAAAGGCAGCCATGTTTTTTTCCTAAGGAAGCTCCAAGACCTTGACAAGGGAAAATTAACACCTTGTTAGGAGAAGATACTGAAATAAACTTCTCCAAGGAACCCTGAAGCCAGGAAAACAAAAGCAACAACAAAATCTCTGAATAGGCATAAAGCTTAATATGATCATGTTTATAAATTATTTGGCTTTTCTAATTTAGAATATGGTATGAATGCATTTCACTGACTCACATGAAGTGTTCATGGTTTTCTATGTGCTGTTTCATGCTTTGTATTATATGACACTTTAGTGCTATGCACTGTATTTATACAGACAGATAAAGAGTAATGTGTGTAGGGCAGCACCTACTTATTCAAAGCAGGTGCGAAAGAGCAGGGAAGATGGAGTATGCTGTGGGATATGTATGATGTATTTGATAGAATGAATGAACAGAAGCAAGCAGTGCTTGTTCTTTTGTTACTCATATAGAACCCATTATGAAGAATCATTATTTGTATAGTATTGCTTTGTACTACTGATGGTTCTATGAACTCAAACCAGATTTAGTAGCAAGCATCCCAGGCATACTGAAAAGTATGTTCATATTGTTTTGTTCTTTGAGGTAACAAGTAAATATCCACTAGATTCAAAAGGAAAATTAAGAGGAACATGAAAGGAAACTCCAAGTTGCCCATCACAACTAATGTCCACACACACACTTCAGAGAAACCATTACTAAGAGCAGAGTCTCTAATCCACACATGCAAGCAAAGGTTTTTAAAAAAACCTTCAGAATCTCATCTTTATCTTACACATTTCTAGAGCACCTACTAAAGAATTAACCTCTAAAGGACTAAATCACATTGATAAGCAAATAAAGAATCTGGTCTTTCACTCTACCAAAGAGTTGCACACTTGCTTTTCTCCTGAACTGCTAATAAGATTGAGGGAAAAAGCTTTGCTTTATTTAGGCTCTATCTGTGTCAGAAAGAAAACAAATCTCAGGCCATAATTAGTTCTCCATCTTCAAGCCTTTTCATAGCCCTGAAAATGCCAGGAAGATACTGCCTTCATGCAACAGTCAGAGACTTTCTGGAGAAACAGATAAAGGCTGGCTGCTGAGCTGCTTGCGAGGCCATGGCCAAGAGCGGTTACCACTGGCTTACTATCAGTCCTTAACTGCACACTGCCTCAAACATTTTGCCACCAGACTAGTAGCAAGACCACCCACTTGGGAAGAAGGTGAAGCCACCTTCCAGAGCTGCCCTTCAATCTGCCCGCTATACTACTGACTTTCCTTCACTGTGCTACCATCAGACTTAGTCCAATGGGGTTTATTTAACTTGTCATTAGTTACAGAAATGAAGCTCCACAGCTCACTGCACAGCATCTGTGAAAAGAAGTGATCTCCACACAGAAACACAATCCCTCTGTAAATTGTATTTCCACTTCTCAAAGTTTCCACTTGCTTGTTTCACAGCCTTCAGAGCTTATGAATGCATAATTAAATGGCTACAGTTACAGACGAAACAATTAATTGTTTGTGAGGACAACTGGGTGTTTTAGGAAGATAAGGACTGGTATTAGTCAGAGCTGGCATCATCTATGAGTGTTTGGCAACCTGTCTGCTATTTCTTTCTTCTTTCTCCCCAAGTAAAACATTGAGGGGGTTTTGCTAAGATAGTTGGAACAATGTCCTGGAATGCATTACTCTTCCTTGCTTAATGGCTTTTTTAAAACTAGAACAGCTTATAAGTGGATATATATTGCTTTTAAACTCTCAGACCTAGAGTTTAGGATTTTGAAAGTCAAACTGTGATCCTTTTTACTATTTTCGCAAAATGAAATCTGCAACTGGAACTTATCTAACAATAATAAAAGTGGAAGCACATGCCCACAATCTCCAGTAAGAAATTACTAAGAGAAACATCTTTGTCAGGAAACCTGACTCCACCCAACCAGCCAGACTGTTTAACATGCACACTTTTCTGCAAATCAAGCCTTTGCATGTCCAATATGAATGCTAATTGTCATTCACCTGGCTGTGCATTCATGCAACTACTCTAGCAACATATATGATTTTACAGCTTATCTGACTTTGAAATCCACCTCGGTTTTAATACATAAGAATGCAGTCATGTTACATGCCTACTTATTACCTGGCACATAAACTTGCAGCAGGTCTCATGACTAATCCTAGAGCACTTTGATCACCAATATGGCACTGAGGATTATTTCTTAAAAAGCACTATTCGCTATTTCCATAGTAAACTTGTGATTAAAAGGTGAGCTACAGTTAGTTTAAACTCTTTGCACCTTCAGTTCCATCCTATTCTTATAATGATGCCTCTAGTTGTAGCTGACAGCTGACATGGCTAAACCACAGAGCTTGTCAAGAGATTTTGGCCTGATGTGGAACTACCCTGTTCCCAAACACCTCTGTAACACTTGAATATGAGATTCCTTGTCCTTTTCAAAGCAACCAAATATCATACATTCCTATAGACAATAATGATGCAGCATCTGATAGTATTAAGCTTCAAAGTTAATGAAGACACCATTATGTCCTTTCCATAGAATTATTCTTAAGAATTGTGCAGAAAATTATAGTGCAGATTTTAGAGCTGTGCACCACAAGCAGTTAATACTAAGTTGTATAAGAAAAGCCTTGCAATAGAGTTTATGTAATTCCTTTCAAACAGACAAATATCAAATGAACTCAATTGTCTTCCATGAGACAAAGGAGGAAATGATTGTGGCTTCTTATATTGGATAAAGCTGTGCTGAACACATCTAAAAATTCCCTTGGTATCAGTAGATCACAGCACACTTTTTTCTCTACTGAGCACCATTCCTGTGCACAGCCATGCATTTTTCAATTACCCGCTCAAGGAAATGAGACCAAGGATTATAGTCTGTTCCTGGCCAACTCAAGATATTTTGGGTCCTTAAGCATCCTCTTGAGGACATTTTAGCTTGCAAACAGCTTTTCCATAGTTATAGTTTCACTGAAGAAAGTAAACAGATGGCCTTTGCAAAGGCTTCAAATGACACATCTCCAATATTAAGGTTGGTTTCATTTAGCCATAATCTAGATTTTTCAGCACAATGACTTTGGTAAAATGCCTTAACTTACAGCAGGTCTCAGCAGTCAGCCTAGAGAAATGAGCCATTAATCTCCTTATTTAGAGAGTCCAGAATGAACCCAATGGATTCAGCATCGTACTCTCAGTCTTCTGTTCAATCCCAAGTCTAAATGTACCAGACTGTCAGTGTTTTCCTGACTCCAGGCTCAAAATAGTTTTTGAAGTAAGCCTGAAGAGAACTAAGTCACAGGATTACTCATATATGTAAGTATGCCTCAAATAAATTTTCAAATTAATTTCCTATGTGGCTGTTAGACTGATTAATAGAAACTTTTAAGTGAAACCATGTTTCTAAGCCTACGCTTGACAATATTCTTTTCTGCTGCAAGAGATAAGTCTTATAGATGCTAATATAAATGCTGAAACTGACTTTTAAGTGTGTCAGCTGGTTTTCCAGATTGAATTCCAAGCAGCCAATGCTTTCACAAGAATGGCCTTTTCTGTCAATAAAGCTATTTCCATAAATTGCTTTTAATAAGTAAAAAAAGACAAACAAAATCCTCTCTGAATTAGGCTGCCCCAGTTTACACATTGAATGTTTTGGTCTTTGCTCTGTGTAGCCAGAAATAATTTTTCATTCAGGGTCACCTCTGATAGTTCATCTAACAAATTACAACATTCCTGTGCTCACATCCTACAATTTTTCCGCAAAGAAAATGGATACTGAAAGAAGACTTTTTATAACATTTATAAGATTATATTACATACTGTTATGTATTCCAATAAGTTATTAACCAGAGAATTTTTTTAAGTGAAAAATATATATCTTACCAATTTCTTTTAATCTTTGCAAAACATTCATGGCATATTGGCTCGGATAAGTCACTGGATACTGTTAGTTGTAAAAGAATACTTAGTTGTCATAATGAGTGACTTAACCATCCTTTACTCTTCACTATGAATGTAAATAAAATACATTCAATGCATTACTAGGTGCTCAAATAATATTTGACCAAATAACAGAAGGCAGTGCTAACCCTTCTACACCCCACATATGTTGTGGGCACATCTTTGTTGGCTGAGATGCAGATGAGTCTCCAGCTCCTCATTATTAGACTCCCACTCCATTTCACTACACTCTCAAGTCTGCTGGATGAATGGTTTGTCAGATGTCTCTTTAACTCATCATGGGCAAATCAAATTCTTCAGCCAATGTAGAAACAAATGAATTAAGATATCTCTCCACAGCCTGAAACTTCAAACAGACTCACAACAATAGAAGAAAATCAAATGTCTGAAGCTGTCATTGTCCCTGGGCGTCACCTCCATCAGGTTAGTGGAGGGTCATAGATCTGCTGCTGAACTGTCACAGTTTTCAGCCTAACACAGGAAGATAAACTATTTCCATCTGGCAGTGATTGCTAGAGCAAGCATTTCAGAGCCAGACATCTATTAGCTGCCTGGTTTTAACCCACTTCTGACAGTCTGTCTGATTCCTCATCATATAATGAGGGCACTATCATAATATAAAACCAACCATCTTAAATAGTACAGGGAAAATGCGTGTATTGGATACTGGTCTTTGTAAATACACCTACATTTGATAATATGTTCAGTTTGGGCACATTGACTTAAAACAAGGACTTAAAACATCTTAATTATGATGGCTTTCTCAGGCAGTGGTGAAAACTTAAAGCAGTACTAAGGTAAATTCTTAGTCTTCCAAATTTATCATCATCATCATACTGTCTTCTAATGAAAGTACTTTCTATAAATTCATCTGGTTTGATTGCATGCAGCCATCTTTCTGTGAACAACTTGTCAGGGCAAATGAACAGAAAGGGCTGTAGTATAGGAAAGTGAAGGTGAAAGGACAACACAAACTCGATATACAAATTCTCAATAGGTTCAGTAAATCCTGCAGATGTTGGAATCACCATTACTTCTTCCAAAATCCTGCCAGTACAGCATTTTCTTGCTTCCTTTCCTGTTGTGCCTGCCACTGAGTACAAAAGTACAGCTGCTCAGAAAATACAGGGCTTGCTTTTCTTTATACCAGATGGGATGCTCATTTATTGACTTTGTCCAAAACAATAAGGTTCAGTGCAAGACAGATTTCCAGATATGTAAATGGCCAAGTCTTCTCTTCCTTCCCTTATTCTTCTGTTGTAACTAAGCTCAATTTTACATAAACTATTGATTATTAAACCATTTTGAAATAGATTTCTGAAGGTCAACTAATTGCCAGTTCTGCTTTTATTTTATTTATAAATTTGTGAACTATCACTATAGAGAAATATACAGTATTTACATAAAATTTTCTTACAAAAATGTTTAGCCATGATATCCCTGCTAAAAATTTATTTAAAATATGTTTGCTAGGGTCAAAATAAGATGAAAAAATATTGGTCAAAATGTTTCTTTTCTAGTATTTGCAACATCTTTGGCCTGTTATCTCCAACAAGCCCTCCAACTAATTAATTTAAGGGTTGAGCAGATGGAATCAGGTTAATCTTGTCTAAATGATCTTCCCATAAACAAACATTAGCACTGCCAGTTGCATTTTACAGCTCTTTGTGGATATCAGAACCAAAAATACTTCCATAAACAGACTCAAACTATTTATTAGTTATTTGCCCTAGCATTTACAGTCTACTATGGGAGAGCTAACTATAAACATATGAGCAGTTCTGATTGACAGCTGTAGAGAGTAGTACTATGTATAAACACACTGACAGAGAAAAGGGGTAAATCAGAGAGGCATTGTTAGAAAATTTTACTGCAATTAATGCCTACGATGGCACATTTTAATCATGGTAGATTAGATAGTTAAACAGACCTCTTCTTGACTCTGTATTAATTCAACATTTATTTACTAGCTGTAAGTCATACAGACTAAAAAATAACTTGCCCAAATTCCAAGTTGAGAGACCTATACTTGGAAAGTCATTCAGTCATAACTTCCTTTAGAAAAATTAAAAAAAATTGATAATCATGACAATCTTAGATGTAGCTGATTTTAAATCCTGTAGCCAGTCATGGAATTGAAATCTGTAGAATCACCTAAGTGTTTCACGGCACAGTAGTACCTGTCAGACCATGACAAGATAGAGAGATAGTTAACTGGGTACCCCCAAAGTGCTTGCCAAGCTCCATTGTGAGTTTAGCACATAGTACTTTTGGTACCAGGAGACCTTCCTTATACCTGAGGCAGAATGGGGAAGTGACTCAAAGCTTCTCCTATAGGCTGAGGCAGGCAGAAGTAGAGCACTTCAGGACAAGATGAGCTATGTAAGCATATGAGGCAAAAGTCAAAGGGATTCAAAAGCAGAGACATTCTCCACTGTGACTCTTGGTCCCTCACTATACATTTACCTAAGGAGATATGCAAAACCATAAAGTTTTCAAATGATTCTCTGGACTTATCTGCTCAGAAGAAGTCTCGAAGATTGATTTAGCTGCTGAATAGTGAATCATTACCACATTTGCAACCTCCAAAAGGCTCCCAGCAGCCCGTGCCCTGGAGAACACTAGCTCTGGTGTCTACTGCCCCTGTGCAACGCTCACGTGATTACTCATACTCTGACTATAGATACCGTAATTTAACCTGAAAGAATCCAACAGTTAATAACATGTATTTCTCTAATTCTCAAGCTCTCATTATTTTGCATAAAAACTACCTTCCAATACAAATCCATTACCTACAGAGCAACTGTCATTTTCCCTCAGCTTTTCCCTTTCCATTCTCCTTCCCTGAGCATGTTCCCTGTTCATAACTGAATGTAATACATGAAGATAATTGACATTGCAGTGATAGAATAGATAATTTCCATTGTAAAGCACAGAAGAAACAAAAGAACAACAACAACAAATGGTTTATGGACAGATTGAAACCATCTTTGCAGAATGCTGGAAAAAAACACACATGTTAAATGGATATTGAGAAGTAGTTACCACATTTAATATAAACAGTAGTATTGCTTTCATGCACTTTTTCTTTTCTAAAGTACATTAGCTCATATACTGGAATTGACTGAGTTATTTTATAAGCACTCTGCTGTCTGGCGTTGCTCTGACAAATAGGGCACATGTCTTTAATTTGCCTGTTTTGCTGTTCAGCTATGCTATAAGTATATAGAATTCTGGTTGCACAAAATAGTGTGACAGTTCAAATATATGGAACACAACTTGATTTTATTTCTTTTTATAGAAGAGTGTTGCTTTTATTTTATTTCCTGTCTTTGTATTTTGCCCAGACATTCTTGAGGTCAAATGATATTTTTTGAATATACACATTACTGGGGTTTTTTCTACTAATTTTTCTTGCTCTTTCATTTTTTCTCAATCCATTTTGTTCCAGGTTCAGTGATTCCTTGTTCTTTGCATCCTCATTTGTTTCTCATGATTGTTTCCATTTCTTTCTAATAGTTTTTTTTCCCTCTGAAGCAGACATAGATTCCATATCACAGTAGTGTGATGCAGAGACACCCTACATGGCTCACTACATGGCTCACATATCTCAAAATTTTCTCTTGGTACATCACAGCAAATGAGTATGAGCTTATAAGAGAGAAATATGAGTACTTTTTGGTTTTATATACAATCAGAGCTTCTATTTTAGAGATGTAAGGATAGAGTGAAGGATTAAAACTGTATACGCAATCTCTGTACTGCCACAGATGTCTGACCGGTGTTTTAAAGCCAAAAAGACTATATTCCTGATACTGTCAGATGGCCTTAAAAAGCAAGTCTCATGACCTCTTCTTCAAACTCCTTATCATTATAATCATAGTTACAGGAGCATCTACCACAGTGCTATTGAAACTATTTACCTCGTACCAATATTTTATCTTGAGCCTTTGCAGTAAACAAATCTTTACACTGGGAACTGATACCTGGATTTGAATTTTTGGAAGGCAAAATGTGGCTTGAAAGTATGATCAGTTTATTTACAGTGTTCTCTGTATTTCCAACTGCTATAACAATCTGAATGTGCTTTGACAGATATTAGCTTGGAATCTTACACGATACACTCAGTTACTTAAAACTGAAAATTGGCTTTGCACACAACATATTTCAGTTTTTGGAAAGCTTCTACTTTCTCCTTATTCCCAAAAGGAGATAGCTATTTTATAACACAGCCTGTGGAGAGAGTGGTATAAATTCTTTTCTAATTTCTTCTGTCAAACTACGCACAGTGACCATGTGGAAAAGCTATTTAAGAGAAAATTGCATGGCAACTAAAACGTGAGAGAAACTTATTGTGAGCTAACTTACAACACAGTACAAGAATTCAAAGCATATGTGTGTGTATGCTTAATAAGGATATTAACATTTTCTTAGGGTCAATATGATTTAGTTACTTTCCATCTGACTGCAGTTCCTTTGTGGTTGCAATGTTTTACATGGTTGTCAAAAAAATTGAGATATAGTTTACTCAACTATAAAACAGCTCTGCAAACTCCAAGTTCTATGGCATGTCATACTGCAAACTATACACACTGAAGTTTAATGAATCTATGCAACAGCATTTCCTGTCTTAGCTAAAAAGCCCAGGCTTGTTTGACCAGGCCATTTCAAACATGGCAAGGAATTAAGACGGTTGTATTTCATTAGCTCTTTCATTAAAGGAAGTGCATAAAGTAAAAGCACACTCAACATATTGGCAACACTGAAGGTGAGGGAAATGACCCTAAACCAGTTACAAGAAGTTTGTTATTCTCTCTCATAACCAGAAGATGTTATAGCCAGTATATGAAGACCAAAATATACTCAAGATAAATACTTAGCTTTATGTAATTTATGATTAGCTGAGATCCCTCATATCTTCAGCTCAAGAGAACCAACATAAACCTAAATAAGCTTTGAACTCCATTGTAAACTAAGAATTCTATCACTTTGGCTGAGTTTGGCTTGGAAGTTTACTAGGAGTCTAAAAACTAATGGAATCAGGAAGAACTGAAAATATTTCTTTCCTAATTATATTGGACATTTAAATGATAATCTAGTACCAACATTAAAAAGAAGCAAATCTTACCTCCAGGAACAATTCTATTTCAGTAATTCTGAACAGATTTTATATTAATTTGTTTAAATTCTAAACCACAAAACTGTTAGAATTAAAGTTTACTCTCCAACACTTATTTCTGGCAGATGATTTTGTTATGCACAACTAGATTTCTTGAAGTTTTATAACTCCTTTTTAATTTTCCAAATTAAAGCTCTAACAGAGTTATAGTGATGTCTAGCACCATGTTTAATCTTTCTTCCTTATATAAGGTAAGGATATAGATCCAAAAATAATGAGAAATACTACAGGTAACCAGCAGATACAGTCATGACACCAACTGTACTCGTAGTTTCCTCATAACAAGGTAAATCTTTACACGTATGACCTACACTTTATGATATCTGAAATACCGAGACCTGCATCCTGACTTGTGGACCTTAATCTGACAGAGTAAGACTTTACAATGGCAAAAGACATCAAAAAGCCCTAGACCTAAGCATTTGTATTTTTTAAAATAAACTTACTAGCAAAATGTAAGTTTCCAACAAAAATTTATTTAACCATAATACATTTGCCCTCAAATGTCTTTAAAGACAGCTGCTTGTCTCCAGTGATACTGAATAAGCTTGTGCCTTCTATCATCTTTGGACTCCGTTTTCAAGTATTCTCATTAACAGAGCACAGGGATAGTTGCTAAAATGTGTGAAACTAGTTTTCTCAGAATTCCAGATGAGGTCATTCATTGCTGAACAGGTTAAGCCACTTAGCCTATTTATTTTCTCATGGTATGTTTTAATTGCTTGTATCCATTTGGAGATTCTTTTTAGCATGCACAGGAAAAAGTTTAGAGAAATACTAAATTGGTTATTTGAGCCCATACACAATGAATCAGCATTTTCAGACACCTGCAAGCTCCCTGTGGTATTTGTATGTAGTTTTATTCACAGCTGAAAAACTTTATAATAACAATAATTCAAACAAACCAACTATAGTTCACTCATAATAATGCCAAAATGAGAACTTCATTAGCTTTTCTGCCCTTAAATGTACTTCATTCACCACCAATAATATGCAATTTGCAAATTTTCTCCTCCAAGTATAAGTTTTAAGACTTGGGCAATCTTTAGATCATTTTGAAGCCTCCAGTAAAGCTTGTTGTTTTGCACATTAGTACTAAACCTTGTTTAAAGATTGCAGTTGTATCATGGTATTATAGTAAACCCTAACTTATTTGTTCAAATAGAATGCAGATGCAAAATTCAACACTTTGCAGGCAAAGAAGCTTAGGGAATATTCCTTCTATTCTGAAGAACACCAATGACATCCAGTTCTGTATTTCCCACTGGACAAAAACTATGTATATTAAGCACAATTAGGTTAATTGTGGTTGTTATGCTATAGGCAGGAAAGTTATTAAGTTTGTATCATAAAAGTTTAGGGCTTCAAAGAGCTGCAAAATCAGAATGTAACTTACTACATGCAATGGTGAAGGCCTCTGCTCTCACACTGGACCAGCAGACACCATGCATTCCTTGGTTTGCCAGTTGGGAACATATATAGTAGAGACAGATATGTTAAAAAAATGACACATCCAAGAATATAAGTGATCTACAGCTCAGGTAAGATAGCAATATTAAATAGTCAACCAGAAAAAAAGTGTTTCGACTTTTAAAATTGCCAATGTGCTATTCACTTCTACTTTAACTTCTTGGAAAGCATGGCAGGCTCTCAAGAATTCTGGCTGGACCTTTTCCTGAGTGTAGTGCTAATCTCAGCATGGCAGCTCTCATGCACATTCCTTTTTCATGGATCAGAAGCATCTTGTTACTATATAATAGGATAGCAATATAAAGCCAGGAAATTCATAACTTTTTACTGGGTAAGGTAATAATAATGAGCAAAATACTGATACAGCAATCTAGGGGCATGGAAATACCAAACCGATCCTAAAAAATAATCATTGATTTGTGCCTGGAGTTCGTTTGGCAGAGACCTTACCACATGGGATACCGAATAGAATTTCCTGTAGTTTACAGGCTCTCAGTGGTAATTAGATCAAACTATCTTTAGACACTGCCAGTGGAGCTTTTAAATGCATTGGGAAGAATTTCTATAGAACACCACAAGTCTTTCACCTTACTTCTCCAGTATCCAAATAAAATCTTGATTACTTCCATATGACCTTATTTTTCATTAGAGAAATCTTACTTGAAATGATTTTACTTATTGTGAATTGTCATAAAATTTTGTTGAAGAGACCATTAACCCACCGCAGAGGCTGCTAGAATAAAACGGATTTTAATGTAAAACTTAGATATCTATTATTTGACTATATTTCCAGCAAAATTATTTTTTAGACATTTATTGCTTTGGAATACATAGAACATTCTAAATAAAATGAATAGGAATAAAACACACTGTATTAATGTTTCGATAAAGAACAACATGCTCCTTATTCACCAGATTTTGGAAAGAATATACTGCTGATTCATAGCCCTCCCCAATTACTCCTAAAACTTACAGGTATAGATTAAAGAAAAAGGTAAAAAGTAGTTCAGGCATGCTGGTGATGTGCATGAGAATTAAAAGTTAGGATGTCTCAACACTGTGCATAGCAATAAATTCAACTTTTTAAAATAATACCTGTTTAGGCATTCAAGCAAAAAGCTTGCCTTCCAATTAAGATTGGCAATCCATCATACAGAAACAGCTTATTTTAAAAGACACTTGTAAAAGTTTCAGTAGAAAACTATGTGTTTTTTTCTTCAGATGTCTAATGGGGATATGCCTTTTTATTTCAACCACCAAAGCCCATACATGTATTGAAATTTAAAATAAACCCTGAAACACCTTAAAAAGAAGAGATGTCTCTCAAGTAGGTGATGAAAAAGCAACTCCCCTATCAGGGGGCACATAGGACACATTTTCCAATTTCTTAGTTCTCTCTTCCCAATGCTTAGTCACCTCTCCTGAACTCATTTTCCTTTCTCCTTCCTCAAACAATACTCCGACAGTAAGATAAGCCTCCCTCTATCCCTACCTGTTTTTATTTCTTTTTGATCTTTATGATGGATGGGAGTGGAAGGCTTAGGAAAAAATCATTAAAGAAACCCTGCTGTTGAGTCATAACGTGCAGAAAGGACTGCCTTGCTTTCTAAACCCCTTCTCAGAGAGGAGTCTGGGTGCAGCTGAATCCAATCTTAGCCTAGGAGTATGTCTGTGGTTTGAATTCAAGGAATTACAGAGGTGTGACTGAACCACTTTTGTCCCATAGTTTTTAATGATTGGGAAAAGGAGAATATCTATATAAAATGAATCATTGTTATAAATGAACAAATATCTTGATCAGAATTATTTACTACACAATATGAAAAGCTAGAATACAACATAGCACAAAGTAGTATAAGATAGGATAGTGCACTATATTGCAGCAATTATTGAAGCAATTATATTAAGTAGAGACTTGATATAACTCATCCATACCAATGCTTTTGGGGAGATCTTCAGGACCACTGAAAGCAGGAAAAAAAATGCATTTCAGAGTAAGGGAATTTCAGATAGTTGCATATAAATAATACTTGACTATATGGAACAAAACAAGTGGGTTCAGAATTTCCCAAGTATACTGTAAGTACCTGTTGCTTCAAATGTTGCAAAATTGCTCTATTAGAGTTATTAAATCAACAAAAATTGCACTTCTACCTATATTGTATAACATACAGGACCTAGAAAAAACAAAACCACCCACCCATTTCCCAAACTACTGATGAGTCCATTCTCACTTCTCCTACAAAAGGAACAGAGACAAGGAAACACTCAGATAATCCTGAAAACAGCAAGACATTGTCTTGCACAATGCAAAAAATAAGATTACACACTTGAGGACAATCAGCACCATCATTACCTAAGCAGCTAAAAGTGCTCTATGGTCTACTCCTTACCAGCATGCTCTACCACCCTGCAACACATGGGAAGCAGGGGCTTCTACGTTTCAGCTCCCTTCCCTGTCCCCATGATACCTAAGGAATACCAGTGACAACACCTGCAACTCAACACAATCATACACATCCCAAAACAAACACAGGCTGTCACAGTAATTAAACTGGGCAGTCTGTTCCAATGCTTGACAATGATTTACATGAAAAAAATGTTCCTAATATCTAACCTGAGCCTCCTTTTGTGCAATTTGAGACAATTTCCTCTTGTCCTGTCACTTGTTACCTGAGAGAAGAGACTGAACCTCACTTCACTACAACCTCCTTTCAGGTAGGAATAACCTCTGAAATGGGTGCCCCCGGCCTCTCCCCCCTGCAGGCTGTGGGAGCGCCACTGGTTTGTGTCTGACCTACTGTATTAGTTTGTTTTGGATATATGTCCGGAATAAAGATAATCACAGTCATAAAATACTACAAACAGCATTTATTGCAATACTAGCTAGCAAAAGAGAATAAAAAAGAATAAAATACTAATAAGAGAATAAGAAGTATAAAACACTTAATACTTAATAAAAGGATACAAAAGGGTACAAAATAGTTGATGTTTCAGTGGTTACTTCCTATCACTGATGCTCACTTGAGCAGACAGGCCAGGACTACCAGGATTGGCAGGAGCTGGATGACATTTGTGCTTAGCAGGCGTCCCCATGGAGCCAACACGGTCTCAGTGGAAGGATGGGTGTTGCTCAGCTCCCCCACTCCTGGTGTCCTTATCTGTCAGCTATCCATTATACTATGTAGGGCCAGGACATAGTGTAAGGTGATGTCTGGGAGGCAGCCAAGCACTGCCTATTAATTACATTAGTGACAACAGTCTGCGCATGTCTGCCTGCAGGGTAGGGGTCATACGTCCCCTGACCACATAATCTTCCTCTCTACCCTCAACTTTCTCACCCCCCTGTACAACTTCTACTATTGTGTTCCAAGGGTATTTGTATCTATCTTGAGGCATGTAGCCAAGCCAGAGAGGAACACAGCCTTGATAATAGTTAACATCCAGTGTATAACACTTTGTACCACACTCTGCCTGGTTTCCCAGCATGTTATAATTACCTTCTCACCCTTCTATGCTCCATTGATCATCTAACTTGAAAAGTACTCTCTTTACATTCATGTTTTTCTATAACTTAGCAGGCAGGAAGGCCAGACATGTACCAAAATACTACCATTTTATTACACTCATACGTATACTAAGATATGCAGCATGAAAATGTTGTTTTAAGTGGACTTGTCTTTAAGCTTGGTAGAGTTGTTTTAAAGAAAAAGGCAACTCTTGCTGTAATTTCTTAATTATTTTTCTTTATTTTTAGAAAAATTACCAAACCAAGTCAGCTGGAGTGACCACAAATTCTGTGCTCAGCTACTCTGAGGGGAAACAAGGTCCCTGAAGGCCACTGAATGGATGGCTTTGCTGATGTGTTCTCAGTTAACTTCACTGGAAATGGCAGGGGATTGTACCTGAACCTCTGGGTTCCACAAGGATTTGGCTCACGTCTTGTGAGAACATCTAGACTTCATGTGTGTTGCCTTAATAAAGCAAAGAACATTTATGTTATTAATTTTGTGCTAGAAATCCTATTTAAAATCAGGTCACTGGCATATCTGCAGTCCAGCAATACCAGTGAGCTTATGGATCAGGAAAGAGTGGTGAGAGAGTTGTAGGATCCAACATTTGGGTCCATATGAGGCTAAATGCTCATAACCTCAAGATCTGTGAATATTTTCAGTAAAAAGCTTTTAAAGTTAATAATGGAATAGGTTGAAGTCTTTTATCCATTTCCTAAATGTTAGGTGACAGGACACTAGTGGATGAAATACAGGTTTTGAAAGTTATATAAAGTCTCTCTACACTGGTGACTGAGTTTAGGGAGAAAAGGGTTAAGAATGTGTGGTCTATAATGTCATGGAATTTTGTAGCCTTTTGTCATCTTTGGATTGCAAATGTTCCTAATCCTTAGCAGGGAAGGTGTGGATTTTGTGGAGAAATGATAAATTACAGAGCACAGTAAAACTTTTTTCCCTTTAATATAAATATCAGAAATTGGCAGAAGGCTTAACTCAGAAGTGTAGGCTGACTTTCTATACATTATTACATAAAGATATTGCAGAGAGAAGAAATCCCTCTTGCTTTTCCCTTTAACAGGCTGCATAGGCATATATATCTTATTATTATCCAAATGTCCGTAGGCAGGTGTTAGGAAGCAGCCTTAAAAAGGTGCTAATAAAGGTGCAGTTGTAGCACAGTCATGATGGCTTTGCAATGCTACCATTGGTGTGGCTTTCTGTGTTACTTTTTCAAAAGTAACATTGCTATTGGTGAAATGGACTTAAGTCAGGTCAGAAGGAGAAAGGTCAACCAATGGTAGTTTCAGGACCTGACTTTAGTGGTTATACTTTTTTGAAAATACTAAGCCTTGAAGATAGTTTTGTCGTGTACTACCAGCCACTGATTTTGACAAGAATACTTATATGTGAATAAGGTTTCTTTTTATTCAGTTGAGAATAAAATGTTGAGAAAATCTTGTTGAGAACTGCTTCAAGGCTTTTCTCTTTTTCCAGAATATTTTATGTCTTGCCCCCATGTTGCACTCACCAGCAATGCCATAACTGAAGCATAGTTATATGATGTCTCATTATTAATTATTGGTAAGGGTTATTTCCAAGTTTATGAAAGTGGTTATGAAGGTAGTAATGTAATGGTTACTGGAACATGCCAGACTTTACTTCTTAAAACTGCAAAAATAATAAATTAGAGGGAGTGACCAGAAAAGCACCAATGCAGAACTGCTTACTCTAAAGAGCCCTCTGCAAGAGAGTTTAATCTGGTTAGAAGGTTCATCTGCTGTCATCATGTAATGAACAGTAGAAAAAATTCTATTAAATGAGTTAAAAATTATTAAAATATTTAAGATTATTTTCTACAGTGGTTTAACACCAACTGGGAGCCTCACTATTCTCTGAGTTTTAACAAGGTTTTTCTGACATAAGCTTGCTTACAAAAGCCTTCATGATTTTGCTGTTTTTCTTAGAGCCAGTCTCCCTCATGGCAGTTCTGCATGACTTGGCTTAAATTTCTATTACAAACTATTTGCTTCAAAGCCACTAAGCACTATACAGAATGCTAAATCTTGACTTGTTTTACTTATGCATATCCCAATAAACTATTTTCTTCATGACCATAATGAATACTATTAATATACAGATATTTAGGGGACTGGGGGAGAACAAAGTAGTAGCCGTGTCCATAAAGTTTATTTCATGAATCCTTTTCAGTCAGTTATCTGTGTATGCATGTTGATAATCCGAACATAGACATCTGTCTGTGCTTCAAGTTACTTTTTTTTCTAATGAGAAAGAAGTTAATTAATGACTGCATGTGAAGATTGCAAAATTTGTAAAGAGTCTATAAAAAATCTGTTATATTATTGTTTTAGTATACTATTTCAGTATAGAAATCTGTATTTTTTTCTCTCAAAACCTGGTTTTCTAGGAAAAACTGTAAAACTAAAATGTAAATACAAAATTTGATCTTGCTATGCTGTGAGGATCCAGGACAGGTGTTTCCTGGAATACAAGATGAAAGGATTATTATAGAAAAGAAAAGCAAAAGTATAAACTGAACTTATGATGGAACTTAAAATAATTCAAAGCTTTGGAGTGAAAAGTGAGAGAGAGTTTGGATTCTGCTATTCTGACTAGCAAAGGGAATAAACCTGCAAAATATGCTGTCTTTTCATGTTTGCAGACAGTTCTTTTACTGAAACTTGATAGAACTGCTGAAGTCAGTGTGTGTGTCCTCTGTGTGGTAGAGTATGGCAGAAGTTTATTCAGCATATCTTGATAATGTGCTCTCTCAAATATATCACTAAGCCATTTTGTGGTTCCTTCTTCACAGGACATTTGAGTTATCATTTACAAAGCTGAGCATTTCATCACTTTTGTTCGTAGGGTTGTATTTCTCTTCTCATTTACTCTTACTTCAAATACATATCTGTTTTTCTTATTATTGTACAGGCTTTTGATTCTATATCTAGGAATATCAGCTTGCAAATTATTTTTGTTTAGTTTTGTTGAATCATTGAAAGACATCATCTAGGATTATGTGTTTATGTTAGTTTTCCATGGTTTCTGTGAAGGAACAGCATAAACAGCTTAAGGGTTCACTGCCCTGACCATTTTCTGGCAAATGCTCTTTGCATAGAAAGGATGACTAATGGGGGTAAGAGCCATGCCTGAACTGCTGCAGTTTAGTTTTAGGTGTAAGACAATTTTGCTTTACTGCAAAACAGCTGCTGTTTATTGGTTTAAGCATTGCTGTGTATTCTACCCACGTCTTCCTCCATTTATGACACTCCATTTGAGTCAGCATCCTAAGGGATGTTGAGTTTTCCGAGTATGCTGCTGAGTCAACAATTGGGTACTGAATGAACATGATCTACAGTATTCTCACTTGAAATACATATTTATTTATAAAGGTGCACAGAGCACTTTTGTTAAGAAAAAAGTTTTGTATATTTGCAGGGTTTTTTCCTCTTGGTTTCTGTTTATCATTTTTGTGACATTCTTGGGAGTTTATTCTGTCATGTGGAAAACAGAGTTCTTGAGTCAAAAGTGAGCTCACTGTTTAACAGCCTTGAGTACCTAATAATGTTGACAACTGTGATGGAAGTTGTGCATTACATATGATAATCATATAAACCAACTCTGTTTAAGTAAAATACTCATAAATTAATTAACAAGCAAACCTGGACTCATAATTAAATCTAGGATGCTCTTGTTTTCAGAGTTGTTCTATGTGTTGGCATTTGGCCAATGTTAGCCCAACCATAATGAATATGAAGTGTGTAATTGGATTTGAGGAGGCACACTTCCTAAAATATTAAATAAGGCATTTTTATATTAAATTGCTTATAAACACAGACTTAAGAACTACTGTAGAAATCATACTGAATAAAAATGTTAATTTGTTTATAGCATGATTATCTTTGTAAACAGACTAAACGCTCAAGCCTCTGTCTTAAAATATTTCATTAGAATGTTTAAAACAAACATCATAAATGTATTTTACTTTAGTAGTTCGGGTAGTTGAGCTATTAAACACATTGATGACACAGCTATTACTGGACAAATTATTGGTAGAAGCACTGGATCAAATGTTGTATACTGATAGTTCTTAACTTTGGTTCATAGAGATTAGTGTTGCTAACAGTAGATAAAAATCAGTGGGACCACCAAACCATTAGATAAATTTCATTTAACTTCCAGTAAATAGTGATAAATTTCACTTTTGTTTCAAATGGTACTTAATCCGTTTATCAGAAAAAAACCCAGTACACTTAAGTGCACTTTCGTGTTCCAGAAAGATGACAGTCCAAATACTTCATTATAGTTTGCAGTTGTGAAAATGGGCTGAATGTTAATGAATAAATTTCCAGGGCTTTGTTTTCCTATTTATTGGCAAAATATGACAAAACAGCTATGAAGTCTATGGGAAATAGACAATTCTGCCAGAGACATGCAAGTGATAAACGATAGTTTGGACATGGCTTTACTTGAACAGCTTATTTTGTGTTAATACCACTTATTAGTATTATTTGTACTCCATGAAATTGGGCCACTGCTGCTCCTTGACTCTTTTGCATATAAATGCTGAATTATATAGTTGTTTATGCTAGAAGTGGCCTTAGTGAAGCCATTTGATTCAACCTCTCATTCAAACCACAGCCAGTTTTGAAGTTAGTGTGCTCAGGATTGTATCTAGTAGCATGATATGGTAGTTGTCTGGTAGCTTCCTCTGCAGAAATATTGTAAGATATTGCTGGAGCAGTGAAACAATATTCCAGGAAACTTGTGTAAGTACAGAAAGCAGTCTTTTGAGAGCCTCCTCTAAAGAATTTTTCACATTCTATATTTTAATATTGTTCTCTTCCAGAGACAGAATTCAAGTTATGAAGGAGCTGAGTGTCCCAGGCCTCTGGCCACTGTCAACCTTGTAATGCCTTTGACATTTTACTGGTGCTCAGTAGCTATATAGTACCTAGTAACACAGGACCACATGTTTGAGGAGAGAGAAAGCAGAGAAAGTGCAACATATACATAATTCATATAACAAGTTTTGTATTTGTTAGGAGAACCTTGAAAATTGTTTTTCTTTCTGAGTCTATGGACTCTGTGATTCAACACCACTTGCAAAGTCAAACTAAGATCTTGCTGTTTTCACTCATCTTGAAAGAACTTTTGGTTGGAGAATGAGGGGAGAGTTAATCTGGTGTCCTAGTTCAGCAGATGGGACCAGTTATCTCTGTGTATGGGTGATCAAAGCCATGTATTCTACCCCCTCTATTCA
>JAOXXN010036741.1:0-26297 GCA_026770055.1 Myrmophylax atrothorax | reverse complement strand
TTTCCCTAAGCTGAGTCTGTTTTGCCCGTGACGGTAATTAGTGAATGATCTCTCCTGTCCTTATCTCGACCCGCAAGTTTTTGTTATATTTTTCTCTCCCCTGTCCAGCTGAGGATGGGGGAGTGATAGAACGGCTTTGGTGGGCACCTGGCGTCCAGCCAGGGTCAACCCATCACACACACCGACCCCACGCACAGCACTGCTGCCTCCTTCTCCTGACCAAGGAAGCAACAGCCGTAAGCTACCTCTCCAGCACGTGCAAGCAGGCCAGTACACTTTGAAACGCGTTTCCTCTAAAAACATCCCAGACAAAACAGATGCCAAGAGCGACAGTGTCATTCTCTGCCTCCAGAGAAGCGGGGTACTGCTGAGACTGTCCACTGCACACAGAGAGAGCGCTTTCCACCAGCCCTACCAACACACCCTCACCAGGTATTGCCTGTTGATTAATTACTTGCACTAGCTGATCTTCCCCACGTCGACTTTCGGAATGTTGGGCCATTATGGGACTTGGATTCCTCCCAGTACGAGGCAACAGCATCTTTCTAAAGAAATAAAAATAGCACTGCTAAATGGGTACAACTACCTCTCATATTACTAGAGTTACCACAGAACGCATTGTTGGTAGAATTCCACTCCGTCTGGTTGACTTACTCTCTCGATGATTTTTTGAGCCCTTACCTCTTACCAGTTTACTGAAAAGGCAGAGGTTTTTTTGGACAAAAGCCCAAATAAAATACTTCGCAGTCCATGTAATTCTCGGCCTTCCTATGTTCCTATAGGTCTCCTTCTCTAAAGCGGATAAATAAATCATGTGTTTGGTTTTCAAGTAATGCTATCAAATGCCAGACAGACATCATCTAACCCAAGAACCCAGTAACTGACCCAAGCTTTGCTCCCCACGAGACCAAATGTTTTAACACACTCAAGATTTAAATGCGTTTTATCAAAACTGGAACATACATACCTATGGATATATCTCATCCCTTCTGCTCTGAACAGGACCAGGGAAAAACGGAAAAAACTTAATTCCAATAATTTACTCCAGAGCTGTCTTGTGGCTCAACAGGCTGATTCACAGGTCAAAGAAACTCGCAACAAAATAGCAGCAGAGCTACTTTCATTCTCCGTTTCCCAAGAAAGAGTATTGCAGTTATGTTTGCCAATATTCACCGTTGACACCCATTAACCAAACTTCCCTATTATTTATAACTTCTTGGGGTACGATTTCATCGCTTTTACACATATGCCCCTCTGCCTCGCACTACAACCATGGATCCTACTTGAGGTTACTCACCGAGTACAGTACGATTTCACCTTAGTACACTTAGAAATATCTTTGGGAATGATATTTCACAGCATGCTCTTGCATGTCCCCTTCAGTTAGTAAACCATCATTGATACGCTCTACGTATCTGTATTCCTAAAGTTGTCCTCTTTATGTAAAACTGATTTTAAGTCAAGCTGTTATGCAGCTGTTCCATAATTAAATTGCATACCATAAAAGCTGATGCAGAAAGTATTACCACGTTGCAGAAGGTAAATATTCATAGATGAAGCTTGTTCTCCTTAGCTTGAAAAACTAGGCAAGTTAGAGATCAAAACTTCTAAAATTAATCAAAACCTTGGCAGATGTATTAACAAAAATAAAGCTCAGCGTTTTAAAGAAAATAAAAAGAGTCTGCTTTAGTGCAAGCTCTGCTAAAATTACCTGATGGATAGGTGCCTAACGTGCATCCTGTGCCAGACACTCTGTAGGCACAGAGACCTTTCTTATGCACTTTCTTAATTACCTGCATTGCTTATCAATACTCACTCGGTCATATAGGCATAGTCATTTAAAGCAACTTATCTTAGGAGGGCTATTTTCATCACAGCTTGCTTTGAATACCGTCTCATTTTGGCAACATCAACTGGTCAACCCTTAGGTATACATAGGATTCCCACAGGTACCCGCACATACAGAATCTGGCATTTGTGAGACAAGGCCTGTGCAAAGGCTAACGAGGTGGGTAAAACAGTCTCATTTGGTGCATCCAGGATGGGTGCTGCATCCTCTATCCACAGCGTAGACAAACACAGGACTAAGATGCACGCGATACAGTGAATTTACTGGGTGAGAAGGGAGAAAGCGGAAGAGGATTTGCCTTCTGAAACTGGACAGTACTCTTCTCAAGAGCAAGAGCTGCCGCTTTTATTAACTGTTTTCAAAAATCTGCAGCTAAGAGGACTCCTTTGAGCTGAGTACTTAACAGTCCTTCTCCACTTGTACATACTTGACAAATACAAGTGTGTTGCCCCTTAGGGTGTGTTTTGGCTTGATGGGGGTTTTGTTTGTTTCTCCAGAAGAAATTACCAGGAAGTAGTAAATGTCAGCAGCTCTTCAAGTAGGCTTGTGTGTTTCTGCATGGTTTGTAGCCCTGCCTCCAAAGGAAAAACACAGGCACACAGTTTAGCATTGAAAATACTTCACACTGTACTGATGGCTTCTTTTCTTCTGAATCTCAGTTTGTAATTGTTGGAAGCCAGTTTTCTAGTCATAAACTTAGCTGAGCTATTGGAAAAACCTGCTGTATATTATCTTTATACTGCTATCCACCAGCATGGAACTTCCTGTCCTGTAACTACACACCTCAGATTATAAAATACATATGCATGTGTTCATTTCAAATGATCAGTTATTTATGGCATAGCTGAAGAAACATACCTCAACGTGAGAAAACAAGTATACACCTACGCACTCAACTGCAAGCTGTAAGCTTCACTGCAACACGCCTTAGAGTTTTAGTTTCTTTCCAGAGGTGAAGATGACAACAGAAAGGCTAGAGTCCAATGCAGTTTTCACCTACCCTGAATGTTATTTCAAGTTATTACTCTGTGATTAATACAAAGATTACGCAGTGATACGGCTTGAAAGGCTGACCATCTTTCACGCACTCTGCAGAGTGGGAGGTTTTGTACATGAATCACAGAGAAATGGGAATCAGCACAGGTAGATCAGTGATTTGTCTGTCACACGTACAACAAAGTGTTAAGAGCTTAACTTGCAATTTGTTTCTTTTTTATCCTTACATCTCCACCACTGGTAAGCCAGTTGGGTGAGATCCTTCATTTCTGTAATTCCAACTGGTTTACACTGTACTCAAAATTTCCATCTCTAAACATGGGCCCACTCAAAACAAACAACTGATTTCAGGTTTTAAAAACACTTTCTTAGTTTTAAAACATCTCTAAGTTTTACAGCAGTCCAGTTGTATGTGCAACTCCTTGCCTGTAAATCCACCAGTCTGATGCTCATTTACATCATAGGTCTTTCACCGAGCGCAATGTTCCTGAGGTGGGCACAATGCGATATGTGCCAGTGTAGACTCTTTTCCATTACCAGGGAAGGTAAAAAGATGCTTCAATATCACTGAAAATTCAGGTTGGATAGAAAAACACACAAGTAGAAAATGCTGATTGCAAAAATGCCAAGGCACATCCTTTCATTGCCCACATGGAAAAAACCCATAGACCAGGGATGGCTATGGAGATCTCTTCCTCCACCCCACTATTGCCTAAAAGGACAACGGGCAGATTTTTCACGCTGCTTGGGACCCACAAAAATCTATAATTTGCTATTATGTTTCTGCATGCAGCCTCTGCATTATGCGGGAGCAAAGAAATGCTCCTGCTGCCTTGCAGCCCTGCCACTCCACAACTCCCAGGACACCTCAGAGCTCTGCACATCCACATCGGTTCTCCTTGGGTGGACATTCCCAGAGGAATTATGCTGCTGTGAGCACGCAAAGCCGCGTAATCCAAGCCACTTGAAGGAGACACAAAACAATTGTACATTTTCTCCTTAATAAACAGTCCCTCTGGACACAGAAGTCACAGACTCTCTCTGCTCGGCAGCACATGGGATAACTGCGCATCAGTCACATCCTACATTTTCTCCGTCTTGTTTCTTTCTTTTGCAGCACTTGCAGATATCCACTGGGGAATATGGTAATCCCAAAACACTGCTGCCTCCATGCTACACGGTTTCACCATTCATCAACATTAGCTGTGTTCATGCAAGCCTAATGGCTTATTTGTACAGGAAGGAAAGACAAATTAGGAAGTTTGTGTACTAACATTTTATCTGCCCTGGCTTTGATACACCACACCCTGCCCTCTTCTAGAACCACGGTACGGAAAAAAAGCTATGCAAAAATTACACGTACTCTCTGCTTCTAGTCTGCTTGCTTTTCCCCACCATCAAATCCCTTCTCAGAGATAGGAGAAGACAAGCAATGTAGAGAGCACCTGGAAGGTTACCTTGCTGCTTTTCCAGCAAATTATATGGCTGGCTGCCTCTGGAAAACATTTGGGGAGCTGCATCAACATGCAAGGAACCTCAAAAGGAGGAGGGAATTTTTGACTGCTCTAATTGTCACTCTGTCCTCAAATTGAGACCTCCAGCACAGCAAAGACCTCTGACACCAAACAAAATCAGCAATGAACAACCACCAAGATGGTTTCCCACACAAACCTCAGTCCTGCCCTTGGCAAACTGCAGGTAATTTGCTTAGAGAAGAAATTGTCTTAAGCTGTCAACTGGGCAACAAAATTGCCATCAAGGAAAAAACAAATGCAACAGCATCTCCATGCAGATGTGAAAAAGAGAGCACTAGGTTGTCTCTAGGAAAAGAACCAAGAGAGACGCTATAGACTAGGTTCATTCAGTAAAATCGGATAACAGCATCTGACTTCTCCTTTATCAGTCTGATACACACCTACTTACTCCTAACTTACAGTGGACAGAGTAAGTACGGTTTAAGAATTACTTGTTCTCAAATTTCACTTATATTCTTAAAAGTACAGGACTTTGGGCATAAATCTGCCACACAGGACATGCCTGTTTCCCCTCTGTATTCAATCTAAAAGCAGCCTTTCTTGAAATGATCATAAATTACACACTGACATTTGGCAGCTTTTGTTAAAAACAGAAACCTACCACAGCCTCATCACAGCTCTCTATTGCCATCTCCCCATTTCTGTAGCTAAACACACCCAGAGTGGCAAAGCAGCTGCATCATTTACTGTTCATTAAGAGGTAGAAATGATGCAGCAGGTGCATGTCAGGTTTTGTCCATTACTTCACAATTACTTGTTCTGAATATTTAACTCACATTTTGGGAGGTGGAATGAGAACCATTTATCTAAATCAGAATGATTCACCTGAGGAATATTTTCCCCTCCTGCACCTCTTTCATACCCCCCCCCCCTCGCCAACCTCATAAACTATTACATTCTCCTGGATCACCTTATTAGTACTCATCTATTAATAGCAGACTCCACAAACTCCTCACTCCTCAATTAATGTTGCTCAGCCAAACATCCCATGCTTGAAAGGGCTCAGGATGACTACGGAAACCTCTCTGTTGCAGGAACTAACAACCTTGAAAGATACCTTAACGAGGCCAAGAAGATCTCCTCAAGTTTATTAAAAAAAAAAATAATTGTGCTAATTCATCCAAATGCTTGCATGAATTTGGACCAGTTTCTGTCAAACTTCCCCTTGTTCTTGTGTGCCTAGGAGTCACTCTTAGATTTCAACCCAGCCACCTTTGCACACAGGATTTGTTCAGAATTGCAAGTTTCCATTAAAATGCGGAAAAACCTTGAAAGCTAAAGTTATTTCCATCTTCCATACAGACCGGTACGCTTGTAGAAAAAGCTCCACTGTCCAGAAGGCTGTTGACCACAGCCTTCGTTTGCAGCTTGAACTACAGCCAATCCAGATCACTGAAGGTGAGGACAAACACTCTCAATTTGACTCACAACATCATAAAAAGTCAGGGTAGTAAGTCAAGCACATGCCAAATAATTTACTTTTTACATATGTGACTTCACTCTCCATAAGGATGAACCAGCTCAGCAGCAATCTCATATTAGTGGCAAAATACAAGACTAATACATAGCAGTAGGTATCTTGCAAGTGCCACCAAAATGTGAAACACAAATATAGGCAACTTGCTGTATACAACTGATCACAGACTCTGGCATCTGAATAACAGGAAGGTGAGCTGGAAGCTCTATGTGTTACACCACCTGCACAATTCTCCCACCAACAGGGCTCCTCTCTTGCCTGAGAACAGTAAATTGACACTGGGCTACTGCAAAACTATTGCCAACAATTGAAATGAGAAAAGGTTGCGGTATTTAATTAGGAATTTTTAAAAATGCCATCCATTAAATATAAACTGACAGGACTTCATTCTTTCTGTCTCAGTGGTGTTCATTGAACCCTTCTTTCCTTTCTTGAATAATAGACGAATTTTGGGAAGGGTGCAGAGAGGATTACTTAAAGTATAGTGACGGCTGTGTCCCGTGCCAGAAGCTTTAACAAAAAAGAAAAAGAAAAAAAAAAAAGAGAACTGTGGCAAATGGAAAGATTGACAACTTCAAATCTGCAAGCGCACAAGTGATCAACAAATGCTGGCTGATAGCCTAACGTGGTGAGTAAAGCAATCACAGTACGCCTGCTTCTGCCATGACAAGGGCCAAATGAGAGAACAACCATCAGCCAGGTGTCATGGGCAAGCCATCACTTCTGCACAAAATTAAAGTACAATGGAAACAGGCTGAAGAAAGAGAAATACACAGAATGACAGTGTGGAAAGATGCCCCTCTGCCTTACTTCAGATGTTCATCTAGAGGAAGCGAAGGAAGAAAACAACAGCTATTCTATTCATGATTTCCTGCTGCTGCATGAGTGCCTGAACTGGCATGATAACATCTTCTTCCACCCAGGTGTGCTAGAAAGGGAATGCTGCACACATCAGTTACTGAATGAAATTAAATAGATGCAAGTCTTAAGTTCATAAACTGATCTCTAAATCACTGCTATTTTGTGGATAGGCAAGGTCAGAGTCTCCATCCCTGTATTTCGGTTCATCTACAGGCTTGGAGTCCATTTGACTCTCACTTAAAATTTATTCCTGATTTCACTCTTGAACTGAACAACGGGGAAACAAAGACGGACTTCTTACATCCCTAGCCCCATGGTTACTTGCAACGAATGGTAAAAGGATGGTCACAGTGCACGTTTTTAGGGTTTTATCTGCCCTTTGACAACACTTCCAGTTACCCACTGGCCACATAAACACTAACATTAGACACTGCGTAGAGGGCTGGCTTATCAGAGCTATCGCTCCTCTGTCATTGGGTCTTCTTGTCCACAGCTTTTGTAGAGCCACAGCAAAACAGCCCTCTTCTCTCCCGTTGCATATACATAACGGGCAGCTACACTCATCAGCTAGTCACAGACCTGTGGCACATGAAAGAGGAGCTGGGCATCACCTTCAGCATCAAAATCACCCGCCTCCATCCTCAGAGCAGTGTGGCAGCCCACCCCCCTCAGTGAGGAGCGAGGCTCTGCAAGCCAACACAGAGAGAGGGGAATGCGCTGCCTCCTACCATGGACGCTACCCTCACACCGTCATCAGTTTTAATTGTGATTCTCCTGTAGCAGCATGAACTACTCCTATCAAAGAGGTAATGACAGCAACAAAACTTTTGAAACCAACTTCCTGGATTCTACATGAGAGTGAAAAAGACGTGCTTTCCTCCAAACGATGCTGCTTGGTTTTTTCTTCCTCCTCCTTTTTTCCCCCTTTTTGCTTAGCATCCAGCTGTGGGTTTTGCATCTCCTCAGAGATGAGCACAACATAGCGCGTTCCTCACTGGACCTGTTCATGACAAACTTCACTGCCAGTTTCTAATGCTTCTTCTAGCAGCTAAGTTTTGTCCCTCACTATGGTTTCAGGCTTCCCACCTGGCCGAGTTGTTGCACTGTGTTCATAGGTCTCAACCTACCATATTGCCCTGGAAGGAGCAAAATTCCCACTTGCTGACACTAGAGAGGAAACTTGCAGTCTGTGACAGGCCGCAAATCCTCCTCTCCTATCAGGGTAAAAAAAAGCAGGTACTTGGTACCACACGCCCTGCTTTTCCAACATATGCCACCTTTTTCAGGCTTCTCACAGACAGAGCACTTGGAGAAGGAAGACAATCCGGGGCTGAGTTATCCTGCAGGACCACCAGCATCTCTCAGCAGGACCCTGGCCTGACATTCATGAAATGGGCCAGGGCTCTCCCTACCTACACATGCACACACACAGAAAACCATCCATCTACTCTCATTCCTCATTTTCCTTTCCATGGCATTCCCATCTTTGCTGTCACAGACTAGGTATCCCAAGGAGAGTGTTGCAAGGAAGGTCCTTGGCAAAGCTGGTTCCTTACATGACTGTTTGGTAAGGACTATGACAAACCGCTAAACAGGCATGTAAAAACCACAAAGCACGTGATTCTGAAAATCATGCATTACCATTTTTCTATGCATTTTTTTCATGCTGCTTTGCAGTGTACATTTTCCTACTGTGTTTTAACAGTGAGATTGATTTAATTGGCAATTGTTTATCTAATATTGCTAGTCTCCTACGTTATTACTATTTTTACAGGCATCAAAAAATTCTGATGAAAATGTTTTAAAGTTGAAAGAACACCCACAATAGAAGAAAGTTCCAAAAGCACCTGAGAAATTTCCAAGGTTTACTTTCTTCCTCAGAAATACAACAAAATAATTATGATTTTCATTGCAGTTTCATTTAACTGAAGTCTGTTTTCCACCTTGTGAAACGGGAAATAAATACACCGTTATTCTCAGTGTTAACATACTACTTCCAATTAGCTGTACCTTTAGATTAAGTTTAGCTACGAGACATTTACTTGCATGCTTCTAAATATACAGTTGGGTTATTTCATTTTATAATCCAGGCTGCCTGGAAACTACAGAGCCAGAATTTTTTTTCTTTTTTTTCCGTAAAGAAGAGTTTCACTTTAAGAATATATGACCAAGAAGAATAAAGCTGAGAAGAAGAAATTTCAGGAAATAGGTCTAAAATGAACTCAGCGATCCTCTCTCAACTCTCCATTGGTTCTATTGAGACGACCTTCTCAAAGCCGCTTTGCAGGCTAAGTTGGCCATATGTCCACACTGCCTAGGCTGCAGCAAGGCACCAGCCTTTGTTCAACAAGCAGTAACGCTTTGAAAACAGTGGGCTTTTGATGCACTTTCCAGTCGGCACTCATATGTAGTTTGGATGCATCTTCTGGACGCAAGCCACCGGAAGCATCACTAGTCAGTGTACACCTGGAGAAGAGGCATAGCCCAAACCACTGGAGTTACATGGCCAGGTCAGCACGATGCTATAGCCAGTGTGACCCAGAAAACTAGATGCAACGATGCCTCACCGTGACCAGTCATGATGTCATCTCAACACGGGCACCAAGCAAGGAGGTTGCTGATCAGGTAACTGCCACTGGGCTTCACAAGACTAAACTAACACCTGGGTCTTGACTGCTTACAAGTTCGGGACAGACAAAAGCCCTAAAACACGCAGAAATCGTAGACTTGATCAGCGACACTAGCATAAATGGAATGCTTATGGCAGTCATCCCAGGAAAATGCTAAGTGCCACACAAATGGACGCTATCCTCCAGTAGATGCTACGCAACAGGGAACCCGTGGACATGCCCAGCCCAGCCAAGGATGGCCTTCTGTCAGAAAGCAACTGTTAGTTTCATCGCTAAGTCGAGGACAAGCCAGATGGCTGTAGTTTCACACACCTGCACGCTCCAGTGCTGACATTGAACAGGCTGGTGCCAAGCGAGGAAGGCCACAAGGTAATGCGAGTTTAGTGCAGGCAGAGGATGATGACCACCACCCTCTCTCTCCTCCTGGACTGGGCAGCTCATCCCAGACCTGGCACTACTCCAGGCTTTCTGCCAGCTCATTTACCCACAGCCCAGTCCTGCAAATCCAGTCCTGCCAAGGGATGCTGGTGTCACTCTGCCAGAAACAGCCTGAGGTGACAGGCCTTGGTTCAGTAAGAATCACAAAAAAAAACAAAACCAAAAACAACAACAAAAACAAAATCACACAAAATCCCACACACAACATAAAACTGGCACAGGAGCTAGACCCCCCCTGCATGTGAACCAGCTGGTTATCCATGGCCACGAGGAGGTCACCGCAGGTCACCTCAGCTCTCTTACCCGCAGCTCTGGCTGTCCCGCACAAAACAGCTGAACCCCTCCTGCCTTTCCTGTCCTGCTAGTCACATCCCACTGAAAAACAATCCCCCCGTGGTCACCAGAGAACAGCCAAGGAGGACACGGGGCAGAGCCACTTACAAAGGGAACAGTGAGGTGGCCCTGGGGTCCGCATGGTTACAGAGAAGTCAAGTATGGCACAAATGCTCTCCAAGACTAGGCAGACCGTAGTCAGGTGCTGTGGAATAGCAAGGATCCCTCGCAGCACTCAGCCTTTCTGTAACGGGGATGTCAAACAGCATGAACACGGGTGCAGTTGTCTAGCCAGAGCTACAGCCATGGGGACTTACTCTACAAATTGCGCATACTTGGCCCTCAAAAGCCAGCATTTTGTCTCAGAGTTCAACAAAGCCAGCGTTTATCTCAATGTGGTCACACAGCAAACCTGTTTCTTTCACCTCCTCTCCAGAAAATATCTCCTGTTCAAAAAAAAAAAAACCAAAACCACAGATGGTCGCTGTTGATGGTACCCATCTGAAATTTTGAGTCAAGTTAGCTTTTGGTGCTTTGTTTCTATCACCAGAGTCCTTGAAATTCCCACAGAAGTATGAAGGCACTCAGAAGAGAACAGAGAACTGGTTGATTGATTACCTTGCTCTCCATCTGAATCGCACTCCATTAGCTAATGCCATTCAGCTTGTGACATCTTAGTTGCCTTAGGCATATACTGGTACAGCCCTGCTAAAGGCAGGTACTCTGATAAAACTGCACGGATAAAACTGGCAGAGAATCTGCTCTCACATCTGAGGCCATGCCTGGGCCAACAAAACCAAACAAAAATAGAGAAGTTTAGAAGCCAGCTACTGAAAGTATTTAACAGGTAGTTCCCAAGAAAGCGTCTGTGGACAGAGGAGTGTCACTAAGATGACTTCACCTTTGACAAGACAAAGGAAAAGTATAATCACATTTTGCACGTCAACAGACACACAAATTCAGCAACTGAAAGATTAATGAGAGAACGGGCTTATTTGCTTTCCTATCACTTTGTCTTATCTCAGGGCTGGAGGAAATACACTAGAAAGTTTCCCAGGTAGTATTTTAGGCCAAGTTCTCTGTTGACATCAACATTAGGAGAGAGTACTGGTTAAAAAGAGATGCCACCTTAGTCTAGTATCTCTGCAAAGATCAACATTTAAGCAGTATTTTTTAAGACCTAGAGAAAGCTCAGCAGGACCCCCAGAAATGCTTCTGCAGAAGCAACAAGCAGCAACCTCTGCGACCAGCCTTCGATTCAAAACAGATCAAAGCATTTGGCTGACCCTGGAAATGAACTAATGCTTTCTAAGGCTACAGATAATCTCACTAAGACCATTACCCAACTCACAATGAACTGATAAAAACGTTTTCACTGCTTCTCTATGGAAGTTGTCTCTGTCATTTGCACTTCCCCTCCCTCCTTAGAGGAAACTCCTTCAGACAAATTTAAATTACACTTGCGGACCTGTAGTAGTATCTCGTCACATGAGTTTCTTCTTTCCTATCATCTGAGCTGTGAACTCAGTGCCACTTTTTTTCCAGGACTGGGAGATGAAGCTTGCCTTTTAAGAAACTTCTCTATGGAACACTCAACTCACAAAACACTCCGTTTACAGAGGAAAAAAAAGTTAAAATATGTTATCCTGGTTTGTCTCAAACACAGATGGGGAAACGCTCCAGAGAAAAATCCCAGCTGTCAATCTGCACTGCAGACCTCTACTTCACACTGATGTTACAGGGAGTTCCACCCAGCAGATGTGTGCAGACAATGCAACAAAAATCTGCAATGCAGACAACAGATCCGCAATGCGGATCAGACGCTAGGATTTTACGCACAGGGTGATAATTCAGCTTCGCTGTTCCCACTACAGAATCACAGAGAAATGCTGAGGCTGGAGGGGGCCTCTGGAGATCATCTAGTCCAACCCCCTTGCTCAAAGCAGCGTCAGCTACAGCAGGTTGCCCAGGACTCTGTCCCATCATGTTCTGAATATCTCCAAGGGTGGAGATTCCACAACTTCTCTGGACAACCTCTGCCAGTGTCTGGCTACCCCTCCCAGTAAAAAAAAAA
Source organism: Myrmophylax atrothorax (assembly GCA_026770055.1). Taxonomy (NCBI): domain Eukaryota; kingdom Metazoa; phylum Chordata; class Aves; order Passeriformes; family Thamnophilidae; genus Myrmophylax; species Myrmophylax atrothorax. The sequence continues at coordinate 14,104 of JAOXXN010036741.1, read as the reverse complement.
AACCCAAAGCCAAAAAAAATCCAACCCAAAAACCATTTCAGAAAAAAAAAAAAAGAGCTGCTTCTTATGTTTGAATGGTATTTCCTGAATTTCCATTTTTGCCCTCCGCCTCTTGTCCTGTCACTGGGCACTACGGCGAAGAGCCTGGCCCCATCTTGTGTGCTCCCTTCCATCAGGTATTTACATTGATAAGCTTCCCCCAAGCCTTCTCGCCTCCAGGCTGAGCAGTCCCAGCTCTCCTGGCCTCCCCTTCTATGTCAGATGCTCCAGTCTCTTCATCTTCTTCATGATCCTTTGCTGGACTCTTTCCAGTATGCCCCTGTCTCTCTTGCACTGCGGAATCCAGAACTGGACCCAGCGCTCCACATGTGGCCTCACCAGTGCTGAGCAGAGCGGAAGATGGACCTGCTGGTGACGCTCTTCCTAATGCCACCCAGGATGCTGTTGGCCGCCGCCTTTGCTGCAAGGTCACGTTGCCGGCTCACGGTCTAAGTTGTGGTCCACCAGGACCCCAAGCTTCTTCTCAGCAAAGCTGCTTTCCAGTCAGTCAGCCCCCAGCACATACTGGGGCATGGGGTTTTTCCCTGCCGCGGAGCAGGACTTTGTGCCTCCCCTTGCTGAACTGCATGAGGTTCCTGTCAGCCCAGTTCTCCAGCCTGTGCAGGTCCCGTCCCTCTGGATGGCAACACACCCACCAGGTCTACCAACCACAGCCCCTCTTTTGGGGGCGGGGGGGTCTTCATCTACAAACTTGCTGAGGGTGCGCTGTGCCCCATCATCCAGGTCATTCATGTTAAACAGCACAAACCACAGTTGTATAGGCCATAACACAGCCATGCTGGGGCACGGGCGACCGGGGCGGAAACCCATCTGTGTAAAATAGATTGAATCAGTTTCTGCTACTATAAAATTTTCACTCATTATTGTACCGCTGCTTCAAAAAGAATGACATATAGAAGATGGCAAATCTGAGTTTAACCTCAATTCAGAAAAAAGTGAAATGAGTTTGGAAAAAAGAGAGCAATACGGCTGATATTCTGCTGCAGCACAAAACTAAGGAGACTGTATTCTGTTGATACCAACCAGCAGCTTCTGTAAGAAATTAAGACAGTTTTGCTAGCAGAAGAGCTGATGTATCAGGATAACACAATTATTTATATGACATAATGAATTAGAAAGCAGAAAAGCACTAAGCACATTTTTTTTTCTGAGAACTAATGCAATGAGCAAACACGCAAAGCCCAAGCAACACAAAGAAAACCTACGTGTCAGCTCATGGCTTGCCAACACCATCCTCAGGTGCTCAGAAAGTGCCTTGGCTACATTAGAATCAGCATTAAAGCAGTGCAGAAAAAAGGTCAACGGTTAAAGGCCATACTGATTCCAAGTCTGCAAGCTTCACGGAGTTTTTGTGAAAGCCAGTGGGCACTCCACAGACGGGAATTTGCTGTATCTAGCCCAGGCCACTTTGACTAACACGTCATTCAACAGCATCGCTCATGATTCAGCAAAAACACTCTGCCAAGTTTAGCAGATTTCTAACATTAATCAACAAAGAGGCACGTTTCAGTGCACGAGCACCGCTTTGAAATACCAAGCCACACGCTCACCTGCAGTAAATCAGTAGAACTCCACAGAAGTCAACTGAGTTTTATGCCAATTTACACCAATTTTGGCCCACCCCATTTACACTACCACACTCTCATTCTTTTACTCAAGTACTGCAGACATTGCAGGTAATCACATTAGAAGCAACTTTAAAACTATTTAGGAAGCAAAGAGACTCTCACAAGGAGGTACAGTGCCAGAAGAGGAATCCAACTTTCTCAACATCTTCAGAATGAATCTGAGTATTACTTTATTTGAGTAATACTGTTTGGAATTAGGGCAGACTTATTTGTAACTGCTACAAGCAGCCGGAAGGATAACAAGCATCTTTTTGATTCAGGAGCAGATACTACTGGCGACAACTACATGACAAAAATCAGTCTTGAGGTTCCAAGTACTGGAAAGAGAAATGTTACCTTCTTCTTAGAAACTCCAACTACAGATGCTCACGCTGATCTAAATGCTGCTTGCGCACATCATTTAAGAGGAAGCAAAAGAAGCTTCTGAGAGTTTTCCTTTTTACAAGAAATGCTCTTCAGTAGCTCTCATTTAAAAGAAACACAACTTCAGGTCTAGCCCTTTCTCAGCTGAGCTGAGAGAAAATTTGCTCTGACAAGGAACTGCAAGAGCTCACATGAAAGAAGAGACAGATCAAAGCTACAGACATAACAGAAGGAAGCCCTGGGCACAAATGGGGACCCAAAGCCCACATTCCTGGGTCAATTGCCACACCTCAGAATAAAGGCCTTTCCACCAAAAGAAGATACACAATTGCTCTTTGCCAGAGTACTGGTGCTGCACTGACAGCAAAGTTAAACTACAGGCCTGGTTTCAAAACAACCGGAGTCAATTTATAAAGTTTAGATCCATTTATAAAGTTCACGTGGAAACCAGCTAACACATGATAGCTTTAGCAGTCTTGCTGAGAACACTTCAGTAGATTCAGATCCAAAAATTATTACAACTACAAATAATTGTCCCAATCTGCAAACTACAGGCACAGCGGCTCTGACATCAGCATGTGCTGAGTACTCAGATGGATAGTGTGATAATTTCCAAATGAGACCTTTCTATTACATAAGAGAGTTTCCAGAAGTTGCCAGTTGGCAGCCTAACAGGCAAAAACCAGATAAAGAACAGCCATTAGCAAGTTAGGGGGGTAAGGGGTGTTGACAGTTCACGGCAGCTTACCTACACCTTGCTATCTCTCTGCAAAGGCACTGCTAGGCTGGGCTTTAGAATTTCTGGCAAAGGAATCTCCAGCAAAATACAGCTGTTACCAAAAATCATTCTGCATGGGGAGGCAAACCAGACAAAACCTTCATCAGAAAGCACAGGGTCAAAAGAGAGATACACAGAGCAGGGGGTGCAAACAGGGCACTCCAAGCAACCCATAGCTGGTAGTCAGAGCATTCCTGGGGGAATCAACAATTCAATCCATTGGATGCATGACACCTGCAACAGGTATGGGGATTTCCAACGTGTCCCAGGTAAATGTTTAGCATAGATTCTCTCTTGGGTTTCATCAAAAAAACAAATCTCAAATTGATCTTTCGATGCATAAATGGCTAGTGTTTTCCCAAGACAGAACACAGTTTTCTCTCCACATCCGATTCTCATACTCAATTAACTGGAGCTAAGTATCCCTTTTTCCTCCTCCTTCAAAGCTCTTCACACTAAGAAGAAACGCAGGACCTTAGCAAAGATTAAGCTCTTATCCATCAGCCCGAAGATTATTTTGGGTCATTGCATGACTGCTATTGTTGTTATCCCCTTCAAAATATTCCTGAACTCTTACTTGCAGGTTTTGTGGTCTCAAAACCAAACCAAATCTGTCCTTGATGGGATTGGATCTGGAGAATGTTTTACCACATCCTTTAGGAAAGCATCACAGTACAACGCACCACGTAACTTCATTGCCATCAGCCAGCCATTTAAAAGCAGATGAAACTGTATAGGAATTTCCTTTGGAGTGCCGCCTTAATGCTTCTTGCTTATGCAAATTAAAGAACTCAAGGCTTCAGCAATTCATCAAAGACACTTAGCTCAGCTCATCACACTCTCTCTGACTGCCAAGACTAAGAAAGCCACTATCCCACTTTCTCAGTGGGAATCAAATATACACCATGACAGCCTTAATTCAATAACAGCATGAGCAACTTATGGACCACAGGACATGCACAGACTGCCAGGACAATAAATCTCTTCCAGAGCCCGCATTCCCCTCCTCCCAAGTGCCCTTCAAGGGCAAGCTGCAGGCTGGAGGAATAGGCCAGGTGGCCACCAGCCCCTTTCCAGGGCTATTCTGCCTGAAAACCCAGCTGCTCCTCCCCATTAGGTGACACGCCAGGACACTCAGTTCACATCAGGAAACCCTCGACCTCTGCATGTGCACAGAAACACCACGCTGGGCGTCACCACATGCCAAGAGGCCAGGGGGTCATGGCATAGAATTAACCCGAATAAGATATGTGGTCCCCTCCACCAGGGTGATTAGACACGATTTATAGCAGAACAGTAGTGACAACAGTACCTTTCATTAGCAGCACTTCGAGTACTCAAAGCTGCAGCACAAGCTGTGACTGGTTTCTTAGGCACTTGTGCTTTCCATCTTTCCTACCTTCCCCACAGCAACACATTCTCTGATCTGCTGTGTCTCCTGCTGCTCTGCTCTCCTTGGGCTTTTCCTCCAAATAGCGCCCTGCCTGCTTGTGTGGTCACATATGGCGCCTCCTTCACAGCTACAGATGTGCTCATTACATAGAGAGGATGTTAGCACTGCTCAGCCAGACAGCAACTCTGGGAAGTCAGCTTCTCTCTCTCCTATCCATTCCTTCACTGGCACCCTTTCTTATCCTACCAGCAGTTTTCACAAAGCAGAGAGGAACTAAATGCCTGTCCTGGTTTCAGCTGGGATAGAGTTAACTGTCTTCCTAGTAGCTGGTACAGTGCTATGTTTTGAGTTCAGTATGTGAAGAATGTTGATAACACTGATGTTTTCAGTTGTTGCTCAGTAGTGTTTAGACTATAGTCAAGGATTTTTCAGCTTCTCATGCCCAGCCAGCGAGAAAGCTGGAGGGGCACAAGAAGTTGGCACAGGACACAGCCAGGGCACCTGACCCAAACTGGCCAACAGGGTATTCCATACCATGCGACGTCCCATCTACTATAGGAACTGGGGAGTGGGGGCGGAAATCGCTGCTCGGGGACTAGCTGGGTGTCGAGCAATTGCACTGTGCATCAGTTGTACATTCCAATCCTTTTATTATTGCTGTTGTCATCTTATTAGTGTTATCATTATTAGTCTCTTCCTTTCTGCTCTATTAAACCGTTCTTATCTCAACCCACGAGTTTTACTTCTTTTCCCAATTTTCTCCCCCATCCCACTGCTGGGGGGGGAGGGGAGTGAGTGAGCGGCTGCGTGGTGCTTAGTTGCTGGCTGGGGTTAAACCACAACAATACCTTTGAGATGTCTACCATTCTGATAAGCTACTGATCAAGTTCAGCTATGCTTAAGAACTTAACGGGAAGGCTGACTGAGAGATATACAGCAATTTCCTTTGGAAAAGGATAGCCAGTTTTCCTTAGGAAACCAGGCTAAGAATTATGTCAACAGGAGTTGCAAGGCATCCCAGTTTGATATTAGTATGTAGAGGCTTTTAGTCGCTCATGGTGGAGACAACTAAATACTGCATTATTAAATACTTCCTTATCAGAATAAAGGCTATCCTTAAATTAGTGTCTTTTCCTATATACAACTCCCTGCCCATATACAGTTTCTTCTGAAAACCTGCAAGGAAGACTGGGCTAGCAACTTCGGTAAGCCAAGCAACTAAGCACAGACCCGGGAACAGCCTTGTATACCCACAGGAGTGCCGCACGGACATTTGAGACTCACGTGGTTGGAGAGGTATACCACCATCCGGATTTAAAAATACGTTTGTCCTCTGTGTGTGGTGGGGGTACCGTAGTCCATGTCAAGGACTGGGGGTGATCTGCATGCTTACAAAGACAGACCTGGAAGCCTTGCACAGCTGCAAAACAACTGCTCAGAGTTTATTATGGTACCAGATTCACGTGACGTACGTCAGGCAGAGAAGGGTGGTCAAGGACAGGCATTGGGCAGTCCTCAAAGCAGGACTTCTTTACTACCAGGACTTTGTTTAGCCATGGAGCTTCAGCTCAAACTCTCATTCCCATTTTGGAAGGGGATTTCTTCCCTGCCTTTCCGAGGCACAGCTCTCTTAGGACACCCACAGTCCATCTGAATTTCTCAACTTGGGTCTTTTCATGTGTCTGATATTTACAGGGACAGAATCTCTGGCTTTGCTTGTCATCAATAATACATCTATCCTGTGAAGAACAAGAAGACTGGGACACCAAAAAAAAACCCCAACCCAAAAGACAGAGAAGTCCATTTCTCTTTCAACTGCCTGAAAAAACACTTTCCTCCTGGACCCCTGTGGATATACGCAAAGAGAGAGAGAATGCAGCCTTTGAACAGTAACTGGGATAAATCCTTCTCCTCTGATCATTCCCTCTCTGACTCATAAATCTCAATCCACCAAGAAAATAGTGCACAGCTCTCACAAAGCATGACATGCACCTAGAAGGGAGGCACAATTAAAAGAAGAGACAAGAGAGACAAATGATATGGGAGCCATTTCCTTAATGAACAGAACACTTTTCCCTTCTTATTCGTCATAATGACTACCAATAAATAACAGGAAGAAGCAACAGGTTTGACTACAACGCCAATGAATTTAAGTTTAATGCAAGTAAAGTGCCTTATAACAAGTCTGGATTGAAAAAGATGTTGAGAAGGGTGGTTTTCAGAGAGACTGCTTACATTTTAATGTTTAGCGAGACCTGAATCTGCAGTAGATGGGTACAAAAAACAATGAGAAAATGTCGTCTTCTTTTTTTTTTTAAGAAGTTAGGGCAAGTGAGAGTCATCTCTCATTTTTGTGTGTTCTTTAAAAAAAGAAGAAGAAAATCCAAATGGAAAAGGCAATAAACAAATACTGAGACCTGGCAGGAAAGGCGGGCTTTATTCTACCCCACGACTAGCCCTCAACTCCTGTTCTTCTGCGGTCATGGTCACAGCTCTCCCGCATAGCATCACCTCCCTCTCTGATTTTCAGACCCTCACATACTAGCTTAGGGAGCTACAGCCAAGCTTCGGTGCTGCCCAGAGAGTGTCAAAACGTGAGAGGTGCTAAAGGAGTCCTGTAGGTCCCTCTCCACCAGGTCACTAGAGATGGGCTCTTGCTAGGACTCAGGCAAGGCAGGGGGAAGGCTGGCTCGTACCCCTTATTCCCACTGATGCCACCTTGACCCACAGGATTGAGCCTCGTGGGCTGACTCCCAGCACGCGGTGCTGGGACTGAAGTTTTCGCATTTGGAGCGCTGCAGCATCCTCTCTATCCTGTCGATCAAATGGCCAGTCGCTGGCACGAGCAACAGTTTACATCACTCACAACCGAACCCGAAATACAGGAAGATTAGCTGCCAGGGCCATTTAAGACTCCCAAAGCAGAACAGAAGCAGATAAGGGAAGCAAAGCAAACCCTCCTTGGAAAGATAAAGAAACTTTGCAGCTGACACAGGAAAAGCAGCTAGTAAGGTAAGCAGAGGTGTTACCAGTCTCAAGCTAAAAGTATTTTGAAAGGTGACAGCAATTAAGAACCCATGCAAGCCTTGAGCTTAAAAACACTCTGACCTTGAAGGAACTCAATCTGCCTTTCTGGTTCCCAGGACATATGGCCTCAGTAACAGATGATATATATCACTTCCTAGTTCAGTATAGCTACATAGGTATCCCGTAAGGCTTGTCTGCTACAGGACAGAGGGTCTTTGCCTCACCTGCTGACTCTTCAGCTGCCTGCTACCCTGGCTGATCACTTTGGAATCACTGCTGCCCCAAGCCCCCACGTGCTAGATGGAGCCAGCCGGACTACTCCACGATTCCAGACCAACTTCAGCTGTCACACAGGCCCTGGACCAGGATGGCAGGTTGCACTGAACATTTTGTCTCAGGCGAGCATCTCCACTCCTCCCTGGATGTCACCGTCACCTTGTACCATGGCATCTCTCCTGCCACAAGATCCAGCACAGCCATTACATCCCATAAGCACCACCACAGTCACATACCCCAATCCAGTGTCCCGGGTCTTCGGACTCAAAAGAACAGCCCGTCTCTCCCGTACATCAAAACCAATCAAGTCTAGCAGAAGTGATGACATCTTGGACACATCGAGTTTTCCGCTGGAACAGTGCCACCCTGGTGACTTGGTTCACTCCAGGCAGCAGTCTGGGGACAAACGCAGCAGTTTCTCTCCTACCCTCCAATAGAAAGCACTTCCACAAACTTCTAGGTGGTATTGGGAGAACAGCACCCAAACTGTCTCTCGTTTCTCTGCTCCCTCTGCTGGGTGCCAGCCCAGCATTATCAAAATGCCTGCTTGGGTAGCGCTGCCAGGCAGCAGCACACAGAAGCTAAAGCAGGCTGTGAAGTTACTACACAGCCTCCCAAAGAGCTCAGTAATTACCACTGTTAATTCTTACCAAGACCAATAGCACCACTACTCTTTACAGGGACCAAGCAGATCAAAAAGCAGATCCGGGAAGAGAGTTTCTGAGTTACAGGCTTCAGTGTCGGCAACCGCTGACATCTCCAGCCAACAGCCAGATCACGCAGCCCGGACAAGGCCGTACGCCCACCACCTAATATTCCACACTGGCATCAGTCCACAGCCACTGCCAACCATTGTACGTACATGGATCCTGATCCACGCACAGCTATTCAAAAAGAAAGGCATCACAGCCCCTGTAATTGTGAACTTGCATCTTGGTGCAAAGAAAGACAGTGGATCTATCGGGTTTGTTGCATAAAGTGTGGGCCAAGAAGCTAATCACTTCTATGTGTCTCATGATACTTTTTTCCCTTGTCAAAAGCGGATAATCTACCATTCTCCATAGTCCACTGTATTTTCAAATGTAATTCAGGTTGAGGCCTCCCCTGCCTTTACTAGGCAAATAGACTAAATGCCAGTGAGAATGGATTTTAAATCTACATTTTAAGCACTGGAGCAGTAGAACTAGTCAAGACACAAAATTACTTACAACTGCTCCCTCACTGCAATATTCCAAACAAGATGATACTACAAACTCTTTCAATTCTCTCTTTAGAAAGGTAATCAGCCTTGCATAGACCAATCTGGGGCTGGTTCTTGGTATCTTCAGAAAAGAGATAGTAAAATAATTGTATAAGACAATCAAGACCCATCGGAACACTTTTTCATTAGGGAGGGATCGTGCACTAGACTTATGCCGGGTATAGAGAGGGGGTCGGTTTCATTTGGGTTTTCCTTTACGTCTTAAAGATGGATTATTACCGCAGGAAAAGTACAACCGAAATGATTGAAATAGTCACATTCCTCCTTCCATAAGGTTTAAATGCGTTTCAAGCTCATATCTGGAAGCGGAACAAAATCAAACATAGATCTCCTCCTAATTTTCCAAGCTACACAACAATAAGTACCGCACAGTAGAAAACAAGATCTAATACAAGAGGTGCCAGCTGGGATTTCATGCTGCTTGTATGTATTCACCTAAACAGATATGCAATCACAAGCAAGCGTCACTCCTTTGACACTGGAGAGGCATTCTCTTTCTAGCTGCGCATGGAAGGGATAGTTTCGCCATACACTGCTCCAACAGCACTGAATCAGAACTAGTAAGGGAGTCGCTGCATTTTACAGTTCATAGCAGTCACGTTCGAAAGCAAGGCCTGGTTCTTCTCTCTGTAAAACCAGTTCATGCAAGCCCAACGTGGCCCCACGCACCCCCTGAGATTCAGCCACCAGATTCCCAATTAAGACATGCTGAACTGGACCACTTGGAAAGCACAGTTCAGTCCCCAAAAGGCAACAGGGTAGCAAGATCTCCCACTAGCCTCTAGTAAACAAGAAACAAGGAAAGCCCATGCTTGCCAGGCAATCACTTACCCTCAGACACACCAGGCAAACTCTGTCACGGAAGCACTTGAAGATCACCACCCACAGAAGACCTTGAGGAATCAAACATGCAGCCCATCATACAAAAGATGCTACTGCCTCCTAAGCCCCAGTTTGCACCATAATATCAACAGAGATCCCAAACTCAGTAAAAACACCACAGTGTTTTTATTTTCTCGTGTCTTTAGACAGTAATTGCAATGTACCCTCTTCTCTTCCGCTCCCCTGCACAGCTCAAGCGCACACGGGGCTTCCTTTCTTTATGAAACTAGACAATTAAAATCTACTTTGTAACAACACCCATCTATAAAAGCCTCCAAAAATGCCACACTGTACAGTAATTGCTCTACTGGTGAAATACAAAGGTTCGGTAATGTTTATAAAGCCATTTAAACTGCATGAACAAAACTATCTTGCTTAATTACATTTTCCAACCCTTCATGCTATGTACAAGCTCACTTCTTCCAAGAGTCACCCCTACTCACATGATCAAATCATGCCACTTGAAATGCTCTGACATTATTTGGGCATATAAAAAGGTTGAAATTATCGTGACGACGGCAACCTAAGGACTGCAGATACCCAGAATTTGGTATCAGAAGTGAAAGCTGAAAAAGAGTTAGATCTCTTGAAATTACACATTTTAAATACCAGAGACACAAAGTGTTTAAAAGCCATTCAATACCAGGGCTCACCATAAAACCATAAAAGGTTCTGAAACACTTGTCCTGAATCATTCCAATGGAAATATTAAAGGATGAAAACGAATCCTGTAATTCCATGGGGCATTTATATAGACTGACAAACTCACTTTGTGGCAACGTGTTTTTAAATGTCAAGCAGTATAAACAAGGTATCTGAAATTACCATCTAATACAACGACTTGAACTTCAGCGCCTTCAAAATCACAATTATACGAAGACTGAAATAAGTTTGACAGACTGAGGTATAATCAAAATCACTGGAGTCAAGAGAAATTTATCCAAAGCAAAAACCATTTCATGCTTGCACACATGTACGTTTACTAGAAAAGAAAAGTAGAGCATAGGTTTTCAACAACGACCAAAAAAAGGCTCGAAAAACACTTGGAAAAAATAAATTCTGCCACTCACTCCGCTTTTGCTGGGCACGCCGATTTTCACATTTTGGTCAAAGATCACTCAGCTTCTCCAATTTACCTCACTTTGAGAAAATCATTTTCAGAAAACATGCCTCCAAGAAACATCGGACAACGGTACGTCCACACGATTAAATAAGAGGTAGGAAAACCCAGCAATAGATCTATCACACACTTTACAACAGCAGCGATCGCTTGCTTGCAAGCCCCTGGCCAGAATCCTTCTCCTTGGCAAAATAAATTAACGCTAGGCAGTTCTCAAGACATCACATCAACAGGAAAAGGGTTAGCTCTCCCTCGCAGCAATAAAGCACATCATCTGACCTAAAGCGCAAGTCTTCATCACTAAACCACTTTCAGAAGAAACGGTGCCAACCTTCAAAGACATCTTCCTAGAATGAGCTGTCTTTCCTGACCATTTTGACTAGTTACAGACTTTATATCTGTCTAGTTCTTCATCTTTTAGCAAGGCTAACGAGGTCGGAGAAGTAAAGGACAAGTCCAGCCAGTATTACTTATGGACCTCTTTTTTCACTGTTGTTCAGTACAGATACGCAGCATTGCGGAATCCTTCGGGACCGATTTCTCCCACCAAACCCACACTGCAGACTTAATCTTAAAAACATATCCTCTCAAGGATAAACAAAGTAAGCTCATATCCACCAGACCTGAAAGATGTTTTCACCACTGCCTCAGGACTGTCCACTGCTGCTAGTTCATCCGCTAAGCTTTCTCCAGGAGGTCTAGCGTCACTGATGATGGTCGGCTTTGGCCTTGCCTTGAGGTTGCCGGTCAGCCCACCGATAATGGTGTTCCACAAGCAGTTCTGTCATTTAGACCCTGCAAAACCACACAGTCAGCAAAATACATTCATAGGCCTACTGCCCAGCCTCTCAGCAGTCTGCAAAACAAAGATGCTCTCTCATCTTTTTACCTTTGCATCACCACCAGTTGGGGATTAAGCCTGAAAACCCAAAATAAAGCTCCAAGTGGAAATAAGCACTAACTTTCAGCTCATTCCAAGCCCAAGACCACAATGCTTCCCATAAAAAGATTTGGTTACAGCACAGGGAGTTTTCACATCTCAGTAAAAACCATCCTCTCCACATTAACTTACAGCTTAGCATGTACTGGCGTGGCTGTATTTGAAGCCAAAGAACTAACCAGAACACAAAGTACCAAATCAATACAATATTAATAGTTGCATTTCTTAGTGCTTAAATTACAGATTTGAGATATCACTGAAGGACTTGCATCAAAAAAACATCCTTCTTTTCTGCTGAAATTGCAACTTTTCCCAGCAGACATTCAAATGCCAAAATATTTCTATGGATGGCCTTTTTACACTTATTTCCAAGAGTCACCAGGCGCCTCTTGCGTGTCATTCAGAGAACCCATCCTCATCTGTAAGCCTAGCTCCACTGACAAAGTACAATTAGCACCCTTCAGTCAGATCTCCTCCCCACCCCTGAAGAACAGAAGACCTGACTTACAGCTCATCAAATTCAAGGACAGGGAGGGATCACTCCCCACTGGCAGTCACGGTCACAAGACAGGCTCAACCTGGGGAAGAAACCAAATCAATGTAACCTGCTACCCAGGCTACGAGGAAGCAAAACCCAGCCTGAGAACAGCTTCCCCCCGGGGAGCCCTCCCGCCTTCCCGCCTCAACTCCACTCACTCCCCGTTCTCTCCACCTCCTCCCCCCGGCGGCGCAGGGGAACAGGGGACGGGGGCTGGGGTCGGTTCCTCACCCCTTGTCTCTGCCGCTCCTTCCTCCTCAGGGGGAGGAGGACTCCGCGCTCGGGCCCTGCTCCGCCGGGGGGTCCGTCCCTCCCGCGGGAGACAGCCCTTCACCAACTTCTCCAGCGTGGGTCCTTCCCGCGGGCTGCAGTTCCTCACAGACTCCTCCAGCGCGGGTCCCTTCCACAGGCAGGGTGCAGTCCTTCCGTCACAGACTGCTCCAGCGCGGGAGTCGCGGCCATTTTGGGGGACATCCGCTCCCCCGCTCCCCTCCACGGGCTGGGGGGGACAGCCTGCCGCCTCCCCGCGGGCTGCGGGGGCATCCCCTCCTCCTTCCCTGACCTCGGCATCCGCAGAGGGGTTCCTCTCACGTCCCACTCCCCCGACTCCCTCACGGGGCCTTCCCCTTCTGAAATCTCTTCTCCCCGAGCCGCTACCGCCGTCGCTGAGGGGCTCGGCCTGGGCCAGAGGCGGGTCCGGCTCCGAGCCGGGGGAGCTTCGAGCAGCTTCTCCCAGGAGCCGGCCCTGCGGACCCTCCCCCGCCACACACACAAAAAAACCCGCCACACACAAAAAAAAAAAAAAAACCCGAAACAGGGAGGGAGCAGATCCCGAGAAGAGCAGCCAAGGGCTGCAGTGGTGCTTACCTCAGTGAAGAGGCTTCTCTCAGCAGAGGCCCAGCAAGCCTTCATCTTACTGGATTCCAAAGGAGTAACTGTTATAAATGAATTTAGTCCCAAACAGGATCCCAATCAAAGTTAACAATTTATTCAATGAATAAAGGCAAGCAAACAGCGCTGGGCGCGCCGGGAGCTTCTGCTCTACCACAACGCGCGCCGTGAAAAACAAGACAGCTTCTTTTGTAGTCCAACGCCCGTTACATATTCATACTAGGCGTGTTCTTCTCCACCTCCTGGTTGTGGGGGTGCAGTAGTTCTCCCAGAAACTGGGCTCACCTTGCACAGCACCGGCTGCGGTCACCAGAACCCAAACCAGTTCACAGCAGACACCTCCCCCTCAACAAATGCACACCACAAATGGCCCATCGAGATCCCAAGCACTGCAATCCCTGAGGCCAAACACACATCCAAACGCCTCGGTGCTCCTCCAGGATAGTTAACAACAAAACCGGTTTGGGGTTGGCAAAAAGAGAACGAACTATGCACATATCATCTGTCTCCTCCCGGCCTGCGGTTAGACAAGGATGCACAAAATGGTTAAAGGTTACATAGACAGTGAGGGTCACATTTTATTATGCGGCCCTAGCATTGTTTATATTGACACGAATCAGATGAACACATTTCACAGTAACAAAAGAGGATGGACTGGAGAGAGAAGCCATGGACTGAAGGAGGGATTTACTTAAGAAGAGGTCTTGTGAAATAAGAGATCCTTTGTCTGTACAAGGCATGCCTTGCTAACGACTGGGCCCCTGAAGGAGAACAAAAAGGCTGAGAAGAAGGGAACATCCTACCCCAGGAGGCGCCGAGAAGTTGAAAAACTGCTAATAGGCACGAAGTCAGCAAAAATCTTGGATAACCTGATTCAGAGAAATTGACTCAATAGTTTGATTAACTATTAAGTAGGTATTCTTTATTGGCAGCGCTGGATGCACGGG
>JAOXXN010036518.1:0-26523 GCA_026770055.1 Myrmophylax atrothorax | reverse complement strand
GCTGTGCCGCCCCCCGTGCCCGGGCTGTGCCGCCCCCCGTGCCCACCTGGAAGCAGAAGAGGCAGACGGAGCAGATGACGAAGTCCTCTCGGGCGGCGCCGGCCGCGGGCAGCACGGCGGTGAGGTCGTAGATGCCGAGCGCGAAGAAGAGCAGGAAGCCGAGGAGGTGGCTCCAGATGTTGACGGTCTCGTTGGAGAGGATGAAGAGGCTGCGGAGACACAAGGCGGGCGGGCGGTGAGCGCGGGCCGGGCGCGGCGGGGGCGCGGGGCGCGCTCACCTCTTGATGCACAGGCGGGAGGGCAGGTATGCGCGGTATCCGTCCGTGATGTAGGGGTTGTCCTTCAGGAACAGCGGGATCTGCTCGTACGTGTACAGCCGAATGCCGCGCGGCACCAGCACCGGCCACGACTGGTAACTGCCCAGCTCGATGTAGTGCGCGCTGCGCAGCAGCTTCTGGTGCATCCTGCCCGCCGCCGCATCGGCACGGCCCGCGCCGCCCCCGCGCGCCGGGAATGGGACCGGGACTGGGAATGGGAATGAGAACGGGAGCGGGGCTGGGAATGGGAATGAGAACGGGAGCGGGGCTGGGAATGGGAATCGGAACGGGAGCGGGGCTGGGAATGGGAGCGGCAGCGGCCGTGATGACGTCACCGCCGGCGCCTAGCGATGGCGTCACGGCGCAGGGCTGGCAGCGGCCGCCAGGGGGCGCCCGAGAGCCGCCGGAATCCCCTCAGAACTCCCGGAGCCCCCTCAGAGCTTCGCGATCCTCCGGGATCCTGTGGGACCGCCGGGATCCTGAGGGACCGCCGGGACCCTGTGGGACCGCCGGGACCCTGAGGAACCTCCGGGACCCTGTGGGACCGCCGGGATCCTGAGGGACCGCCGGGACCCTGTGGGACCGCCGGGATCCCAGGTGACCTCCGGGACCCTGTGGGACCGCCGGGATCCTGAGGGACCGCCGGGATCCTGAGGGACCGCCGGGATCCCAGGTGACCTCCGGGACCCTGGGGGACCTCCGGGATCCTGGGGGACCTCTGGTGTCTCCCGGGGCTCCCTCAGAGCTTCGGGATCCCCCCGGGGCCCCTCAGACCTCCAGGATCCTTTGGGACCTTCGCAATCTCCTGGGACCTCACAGGCCCCTCAGACCTTTGGGATCCTCACAGGCCCCTCAGACCTTTGGGATCCTCCGTGCCCCCTCAGACCTCCAGGATGCTCTGGGGCCCCTCAGCCCCTCTGGACCCGCCAGGAGTCCTCGGGCCCCTCAGCCCCCAGACAGTCAGAGCTGTGCCCTCAGCCCCCTCAGCTGCTGCCCTCAGGCCTGAGGCTGCCAGCCCGTGTGAAGACAGGCCAGGAACGCCACTGGCAGGGTTGGCATTCCCGGTGGGAACTGCACTGCAGTGCTCTGGTTAACTGGCATCACCATTATTAGCTTTTGGGGGTTCCCTGTGTGCTCCGTGAAGGACCAAAAAAGTTTTAGTCATGAGGGAGACTCATCCAAAGGCATTGCCTCGGTGAGAAAAGCTGGGAGTTGTTCACCAGTTCCTTTTATTCCTTTTTTTACTTAATTAAAAAAAAAAAAGGGGAGGGGGGAGAAAGAAGTCATTCCGTAGGTGTAACGTGGCTCTTGGTTTCACAGTTGCCACCCGGTGTGCCCCAAAGAGTGCCCGAGGCTCACCCGCCCCTGCCCGCGGGTCCTGTGCCGGCAGAACTCCCCGAGGGCTTTTCGTCTCATTAAACCAAACGCTGTGACGAGTGTGAAGGGCTGTCCCGCGGCAGAGATGTGTCATGTGCAGTGAAAGGTAAGGACGAGGGGAGTTTAAACTCCAAACTGACAGGAATTTATCCTGTTTTGGCGCACCTGTGTAATTGGAAGCTAAAATGGCACCAGACTAGTGGGACCAAACTAACAGGAGTGATCCCTATGTGGTGGCCGTCTTTTTCCTAACCAGTGGCCCGCTGTCTCTTCTCTGTGCAGTGCTCGCTTAGGGAATGAGGGAGGCGATGGAAGTTTCTGCAGAGAGGTGTTTTTAGAGCAATATGAATCCAGCTGTTGCCCGCTAGTCTGGGAACCTCTGGCTGCCGCGGTGAGCTGAGCTGAGCGCATTCCTCCCAGCTCCCGCGACACGCCGAGATTCCTCCTTCGCTCCAGTGGCGACTCACTTTCCTCAAGCCAAATGGTGCTCAGAAAGTCGCTACCAAGTTAAAAACCTTAATTGGCCTTAATTGTCCATTGACTCATTAGCTCCCTGAGAACACTATACCTGCAAAGAGCACTTTGTTTCTAAGCCCCGTGTAATTTAAATGAACTCCCGAGCGCTTCAAAGGGTTCAGTCAGAGCAATCAGTGCTGACAGCACTTTTTTTTCCTGAAAGAAGCTTTAATTGGCAGTTAAAGCTTTGAAGCTTTGATCGGAGAAGTGTTGTAGGTTAAATTAATAGCGAAAATTGAGAAACAATTAGGGCAGCTTTAAATGAATTACTTAAACTATTTATTTTGAGCTTATTGAACAATTGTGTTGTATGTGTATGGGATTGAAATTAGCCATCTGTGCGAGATAGCTTTGACCTAAGTTGACCTTCTTGGGTAAGGAGCTTGCCCTAATTCCTACAGCGGATCCCGAATTTTACTGGCAGACAAGCATTAATTGGGAGCAAAGATGAATGTGCCTGAGAGATTCCGTCCTTTTCTGTTGGGACTGAACTCGGCTGTGCCGACAGAGGTGGGGGAGGCTTTCGGAGGGGTGGCTGAGGAGGTCACACGTGAGCCGAACTGCCTGCCCGGGCCGGGGCAGTGAGGAACTCATTCCATTCAGGGCGGGTGGCTGGGGGGCAGCTCAGGCTGTGCCCGGGACGGGGCAGTGAGGAGCTCATTCCATTCAGAGCGGGTGGCTCGGGCTGTGCCCGGGACGGGGCAGTGAGGAACTCATTCCATTCAGGGCGGGTGGCTCGGGAGCAGCTCAGGCTGTGCTCGGGACGGGGCAGTGAGGAGCTCATTCCATTCAGGGCGGGTGGCTCGGGCTGTGCCCGGGACGGGGCAGTGAGGAGCTCATTCCATTCAGAGCGGGTGGCTCGGGGGCAGCTCGGGCTGTGCCCGGGCCGGGGCAGTGGCTGGAGTGCCCGGGAAGGAGCTGCGGCCTGGCCCTCCCCGGGGCTCGGGGGCTCCCGGACACCACGAAGGCCGATGACTCACCAGGGAGCTCCCAGACTCTGGGGAATCCTTTGTAGGGCACCCGCCCCGAGGCACCAGCTCGAGCTGCTACTCTGTGTCTGCACCGCGGTTAAAGTGAGGAACAAGAGGGGTGGGATGGAACTGTGCCACGGGAAACCGGGAGCCGAGCTGGTGAGGAAACCTGGTCGGATTGTGCGAGACCCGACAGGATCTGTTTGTGCCCTGCTCCGTTCTGCTCTGTTTTTTCAGAGGGCAACCAGGGGAAGAATAACGATCCAAAACAAGGATCTCCTACACTCTTGGCAGCAACACCCAAAGCGGTTCACTTTTAAAACCGAAAGGGTGGAAATACTGTCGGTGCTGATTTTTGAGGCATTGAAAGTGTTTTTCCATCTCTTCCTTCCCTGTCGGTATCAGGCCCGTCCCAGCCGTGCTGCGGCGGGCAGAGGAGGGTGACAGGGCCCCGAGGCAGGGGTGCTCAGGGCATGGCGCTCCCTGCCAGCTCCTCTCCAGCATCCATCCTCCCGCTTCGTGCCCCGCTTCCCCGCCAGGTGTCAGCCTGGCTCCGCGCACCGCCCGTCCTGCCAGCCCCGGCCTGCCTCGCCATCCTCATCCTCCCTACACAGAACGGGGGGCGCACCCCGCGGGGCCGGGCCTTGCACAGCCGGACCAGTGCACCTCGGGGCGGGGCTGCCGTCCCTGAAGTTGCCGTGGCTCCATGTTTGAGCCTCTTCTTCTGAAGTGCCCGGCAAAACGCCTCCTCTTGAGTTTTCTTTGCGGGCTTTTCACAGGTTTGTTACACGTAAAGAAATGAGAGGTGCCCTGGGCCTCCTCTGCCACTGTTGGAAAGTGCTGCTGGTGGGACAACTCAGCAGTTTAGTTTTCCATAAAAGAGAGGTTCGTGTCCAGGGATGAACTCTGTTCTCAGCCTGCCTTAGGAGGGAAAATGCATTTGGGAATGTTGGTGGAAGGTATCCCTGTCTTTGTGTCGTGCCCATAGCCCTGCTGGAGCATAGCTCAGGGTTTCTTTGCCTGGGATGGGGAGGAGGAGGGATGGTTTGGAATGTGCAGGGGTGTTTCAGTGCCAAGCCTATGGCTTGTTTATGGGCACAGAGACTGTGTAGCTGTTCATGTGAGTAACGTGCTCTTGGTTCAGTGTCTGTGTGCACAGGCCCTGTGTGCAATACATGTTTGCTGACATGACATGGGGAAAGGGAGACATTAAAGCCCCTTGTCAGGTACAACACACAGCTCCTGTTCTCCAGTTCTTGGAAGTGGCCAAAGCAGCTGTGAAATGGCCTCCAGGATGTTGGTACACAGGGCAGTCCCATATGAGAAAATAAGGTTCACAGCTGTGTGGGAGTCAGAGAGGCTTTGAAAGAGAGAGTGTGTGTTTGTGTAAGAACAGAAATCCCAGGACACCCCTGATCCACCCACTCCCTTCAGGAGACAGCACTGGGAACTCAAGTACCTTGTGTTCAATAATGACCTTACTACCAAGAAACTTGATTTCAAGACCCTTAACCTGAAGGTTCCCCTCACAGTGTCCCTGTTAGGGTTTCTGTGGCTGAGCTCCCCGTGGTTTCCTGCAGCTCCTCAGGTCAGTGCTGAGCAGCCTCCAGGAGTGCCTGAGACACACTGCCTGACATCTGCCGCCGTGGCTCCGGCTCTCTGTGCTCTCCCCGTGGAGAGGTGCCGTGTGATGTGTGCACTGAAGTGACTTGCTTTGGTAGGGCTCTTCCTTCCTTTTTTTTTTTCCTTATTTTTTTTAGGAGGTGTTTTTGTTTTCTGATTCAATCCCTTTGGCTTTCAGCTCCAGCTTCTGAGTCTCAGCATCTGTCAGTGGTGCGCTAAATTCTCTTTGGTGATAAGAGAACAGCTGCCAGTGCAAGAGCAGGGATGGCACTGGGGCTTCTGCCATCACAGAACCTCCCTGTGCACACAATGGACAAGGCACCTCTCCCGCCCAGCCCACTGCTCTGCTTCCAACTGAGCAGCATCTTTCCCCTCTGTGCCGAGCAGATGCACATGAACAATTGTGCAGCGGAATGGAGTCCTGAACCAAAAGAACTGGAAGTAATTGACAAATGGCTCTTTTCTGGAGAGGTTCAGAAGGTGGAAGTAAAGGAATTTTTTTGAGAATTCAGAGGATTGTCACGGAGGACAGAAGCCATTTGGAAAGCTGTTTAATCATATGGGATGGTGTTTCCTAGCACAACAGTCTGTTTCTGGTGAAAATGGTACAGGAAAGAAAAACTCTTCTGTGTGGAGTCCTGAATTTTAGAGCTTGGGTTTTTGTTTCTCATATTTTAAGGTCTCTCCAACTCCAGCCTGCTTATAAAATTTTATCACAGCTGAAATTCATGCCATGACATTTCAGACCAACTATTTTGACTAGTTTCTCTAGCTGTGGTGAGTTTAGTTGATGTATTTGTAATAAGGGTGACACTCCAGGAATTGTGGACAGCTTTGGTCCATAAGGTCATTTCAGTTTTGGAGAACCATGTGGGGTTTGGACTTGGCTAAAGAAAGAACCAGACCATTCCTGTGGAAGTCCAGGGCTCCCCTCACCTGGAAATCTGACAGCAGATTAGGCACTTCGAAGTCAAAACAGCCTTTCTGTGAACTCACCCTGTGGTGTGGGTTTTGTTGTAAATCCTCACTGTTCCTGACTGAGTGCTGTGGGTAGTTGAGTGTTGTTCTAAGCATGACCACAGACAGACAGTCTCATTTGGTTCTGATCTGTCGGGGGCTGCCTTAATCCCAAACAAGGCCTGTGTTCTGGCATTTGGGATCATCTCACAGCATTTCTTCTTGCCTTGCTTTTTCCTCATCTGCCAAGATGAGCACATGCAAATCATGATTTTTTTTCCTGGCTGTGTTGCTACATGCCAAAATCTCTGCTAAGTAGCAGTAGTATAGCTTGAAAACTAGAGATATGAAACCATAGGTTTGCCTTGTCTCTGAAAATGAGTCATAAAGACACAAGAAAGGGGGAGGATTGTATTGTTTTGCTGACTGCACTGTGGATGTTGTTGACTGCCTGCCAGGATTGGATTTTTCCCCTGGCTACTCTAGTTTGTCTTGGGAGATTTAGGTTTTCCTCAAATATTTGGATTACTAAAACTGCAATCACATGATCTTCTGAAGATGCACAGTTCATGTTCTCTCTCTCATCCTCATTCTCTGGCTTCTCTAAGTCATGGAGACCCCAAAGTGCCAAGATGTGTGGAGGAACAGTGAGGTGCTGGGAATTCGGTGAAGAACCAAGTACAGTATAACTAGCCAAGCCCTGCAATTGTTTTTTATTCCATTATTTTGTAATGTGGTTTGTTTGTCTACTTTTCATGTTCATAGGTGTGCCAGTCCCATCTTGGTGTTGGCCTGGGAGCCATGGAATGCTCCACTGAAGCCATGACTTGGACTAAAAGCTCTACAGAGAAGAGAGGAAGGGAATTGGTAGCCTGCTTTTCTGCCTGATTCTTCCCTTTTTTCATCAAATTATTTGACCATTTAATCCATTAATTCCACATACTTAAACTAATGTGTTGGGCTTTTTTAAGTTGTCAAACATTAAGCAAGGTCCATAGAAGATGATTTCCCAGTCTTAGAAGCGTTTTTTGGAATTTTGCTCTGCTGTTCTCCAGTTGCATCCTCCTTGCCACTTGTTTTGGCTCACAAACCATGCTGTGTGCTGCATCTTGTCGGTCACACAAGGCTCATCAGCATGTCCCAAAAGTGGTGGCAGAGCACTTGGATTTGCCCAGGCTTGAGGATTCTGTTCCGCTGCTGCTCCTTGCTCCGTGCCCTTGGAATGACAGCAACACAGTCTGTTCTGGGAAAAACGTGGCAGTGACTGAACTCCCAGTCTGTGCCGTGCACGTCAGGCCGTGAGGAGTTAGAGTTGTGGTACTCTGGCCCAAAGCCCATCTTGATGCTGTTTCCCGTTTTCCTCCGGCTGATGGATGCCCTCTGACGGCGCTGCTGCCGTCGGAGTGACGGCTGGAGGGAAAGCTTTTCTCTCAGCGCAGGGCGCTGGGGCTGCGGTGTCGGTCCGTGCTGTCACTGGGAACTGATCCCAGCCACAGGTGCAGGGTGCCTGTGTCACTGGGAGCTGATCCCACCCACCGGTGCAGGGTGCCTGTCCCCAGTGCCAGCCTGTCCCCATGCCAGCCGCCTCTGCCCGCACCGGGGTGGCAGCAGTGCCCGCGCAGAGCCCGCGCTGCCCCGTGTCCCGCGGCGGTTCGGGCGGGACTCGCAGTGCCGCGGGGGTGTGCGCAGCCGCTCCCAGCTCTGCCGCCTGTCCCGGGGCCTGTGTCACCGACAGCCATCGGGCTTGGCTGCCGTGGGTATTCCTGGCAAGCCGGGGCTTTGTTAGGCAGCCTCGCGAGGAGCTGAGCGGCCGCAGATGCTTCCTCCTGACTGGAGCTGGAAGTTTGAAGGGCAGCTGAATTGGCTAATGTTGGTGCTTTGATGCAGAGTGTGAGAAATGGTGATGAGGCATGAGGCAGAACAGCTTGCTCGATCGCTGCTGGAGTGACTGTGCAGTGCTGACAGTAGTTAAAAACATGGCTTTTGTGCATAGGCCTGGTTAATATATAGAACTTGGAAGGCAGCTCGGAACAGCTACGGGCAATGGCCACAGGCTCTCTCTGTCTCTTTTTAATAGAGTCACTTCCCTGCCCAGAACTGCACTTTAATTTTCAGTCTCTTTAGGGTCATTAGGAAAGGCTGACATTTTGGGAACATTTGTACAGTACAAATATGAATAACTGTATCCACACTTTGTCAGACAAGGGAATGTGCAACAAGGTCAGGGTTATTTTCCTGGTTGTCAGCAGTGGTGACATTCCTGCTTCAAGTATAAAACATGGTGTTCCTTTTCCTGGAGAGTCCAGAGCAAAGGCTCAGCTGAGGTCTCTTAGAACCGAGGTGTACGGGATGGGCTGTGGTTTCCTGGGGCCCCAGGACATGGCTGTGTTGAACTTCCCAGAGGAACCTCTGCTGCAGGAGGAAAGCCATTTTAACAGCTCTTGTTCTTTGCTTGGCCCCCTCTCCTGTGTGTTGAGCAGGAAGAGCAGGTAATTCTGCCACCTGTGAGAAGTCTGACTGGGCCTGACAGGGCAAACACCACACATAACCCGACTGCCACCTTGGATCTGGGAACTCACCATCTGCATGTCCATCTCTCCATACCCAAGCAGCTTCAACTTCACGCTGGAGTTTTTCAGACAATTTGCTCAAACACAGAGTGATGTGCCAGCAGTCTGTAAGGTGGGATCAGGTGGTGGGTGATCAGTCCCTCCCAGGGTGCTCCCACTGGCTTCAGTGGGCATTCTTTCACCCATGGCCAGGGGGTGCCTCCTGTGGAGTCCCAGCCACTCCTTACACACTGCACATGGGGAAGGGGAGAAGAGAGTGACTTTGGGTTTCCCATTTAGCCTCCAAGTATTCATCCTTATGCTCTCCAGGTGAAGACGTGCATCAGCTCGTGGAACTGGATGCCAATTGCCCGTGGAGTTGCTGAAAGAATATTTATCAGCATTTCTCCCTCCACCACATTTCCAACAAAACAAAGAGACCTGCAGCCTCATTATTATTTCAGTGTAAGTTGTGCCATGAGGAGATCAAGCAAGCATGTCAGTGTGGGCCTGTCAGCGTGAAGAGGCCAACTGTGGCTGTGTGTGCGAGTGAGTCCCGGGCAGGCACGACAGGGGCACTGCTGAGGTGCTTCCAGGCTGCTGCAATGCCTTTTTAGCTCCCCTTTTTTTTAATGGACTAGTAAATTATTAGGATGTGGGTTTGTCAAACAGGCTTGCCAGGTTTTCAGCAGTCATCCCAAGTGGACTGCCTAAAAAAGGGCTGGCACTGCATCACATGGAATGACCGATGAAATGTCATATATTTTTAATGGGCAAAATGTTTTAATAAACATTCTCCCTCCTAAAACACTGGATTTTAAAATAGGTTTTAGCCTTGAGCCATGTAGCTATCCAGCTGTGAATTTTATAAGGCAACAATCTCCACATCATTAGATGTTATGACTGATACACTAGTGATGACATTAGTAAATATTTCCACACATTAAAAAAGTTTCTGAGAGCAGTTAAAGAAAGTGTGGCTCTACTTGGAAGAATTTCTCAACTCAAAATTAAAGCAATTTTCTAAAATTATGAAGCCAGGCATGTGAGCTGCAAGCTCTGAGTATTCAAGCCATGCTGATTGCTGCTCCTGACAGTTCTAATCACATCCCAGACACTTTGGGAAATCAACATGATTTTTCTTTTCATGTGATTTTTGCATCTTCAGCCAACCAAAATTCTACTGAAATGTTGCACAGTGGGGATCCACCACAGTTGTCTCGCTTCATAGAAGAAGCCTGTTTGGTTTTTCCTGGATTGCAACAGTTACCTTGTTTTATTTAGTGCTGTGTGGGACCAGATCTCGAGTTGAAGGGTGATCCAGTGACCCCTGTTTGGACAACCCAAGTCCCTGCTCTACTATGGCCTCTGTGCAGTGGGCAGTAACTCATGTAGCCTGTTGGAGATCTGTTCCTCTCAGATAAACCTACTGCAAGTCAAACACTGTCTCTCCTGAAAATGTCCCACCTTTTACCCACCACAGACAGTGAAATCAGTGTGTGTGTGTGTCTGAATGAGAGAGCTGGCAGAGGTGAGTTGCTGCTTTATCTTTGTAGTGATTTGCACAAGGGCTAAGAGGGTTTGAAAAGTTGCAAACCAGTGCTGTTGTTTCTGGGTTCTTTGCTGTTTGGGGTGGGATAGAGCGGATGTGTTTTCTGTGGTTATTTTTAAGTTAAGCACTGGGGCATTTATTCACTTTACAGAAAATCCCCTTTTTTATACAGAAGGCATTCTGTTATTATTTCAGCAGTCATTCAGAAATTCTGCACAAAGTTATTCTTTTAGCAGTGTACAGTTACTTTCAAGCTGTTGAAGATGACAACAGGTTTTTTGTCATGTTCCTGCAGGATAGAAATAGAAGCACAAACATGGTTTAAAAAATCTGACTGGTACTTATATCAGAGGGGTGTTAATCTTTGAGCTGCCAGCTCTCTGCTGAGCTGACAGAGCCGCAGTGAGCAGTCCAGTGGCTTGGCTGGGTCATGTCAGCTTTTTCTCCTGGTGTCAGTAAAAGGCACTTGCATTTCTAGCAGTGCAGGAGGGAACTTTTCATTGCTGCTCACGCAAAGCTTTGTTTGATTAACACTTAGGAATTCCAGATAATTAGACTTTGCTTTTCGTGTTTGGCATGTGTCAATTTTTGGTGGCTGAACAGTAAGTACCATGAAGAGAACTTTTAAAACTTACTGTGCAGTTGCAGATATTTATTGCATTTAGATGGAAGGCATCCTTCCTTCCAGAATGGAATGAGCTGCTGTTGCTCCATCCTTCTGGCATTGTCTGTTGTGGTGGTGGCCAGGGAGAAGGGAACTTGTGGTGGGATTTCATTTCCTGCCACTGGCCAGGAGTCACTCGGTCCCATAGCACTGCTCTCCCTGTTCCTTACTGATGGCTGTAAGGAGCAGTTAGTTAAATGGCAAATAAATCTCCGTCCTTTCAGATGAAAAATCGAGTCAGGTAAGTTGCTGCTTGTTTTGCTTTGACTGCTGTGTCTATTAGGCAGTGATTTCTGGCACTTCCTCCTTGCTGCTGTCACCCCTCATAAACTCCATTCCCATGGCCTGACCAAGCTGTGTGGCACTGGAGAGCAGCGTGGCCCCCCTGGGTGTCCCTGCCCTGTGCCCACGGGAGGAGCTCAGAGCATTCCCATGGCCTGACCAAGCTGTGTGGCACTGGAGAGCAGCGTGGCCCCCCTGGGTGTCCCTGCCCTGTGCCCTGTGCCCACGGGAGGAGCTCAGAGCCGGCTGCCCTGCGCTGGCACAGCAGGGAGGGTGCGGCGGGTGGGTTGGAGAGGCTGGAATTCTGCCTCTGCCATGGTAGTGCCCACCCGCCCTGGGGCGGGAAGGGGCAGCACGGGGACCTCTGTCTGTGTTTCTCTGTGTGCCAGGGGGTCCCTGTGGGCTGAGGAGAGCCATTTGGGCACGGGCACAGGCAAAGGGACCCCATGCTGTGGGGTCACCGTCTCTTCCTCCCCAGCACATGCAGCAGGAATGGGTAATCCCCTTCCTCCCCGAGGGAGAGGAGCTGTGCCACCCCTCAGTTCCCTGCCCTGGGACAGCAGGAGCCCCCCAGTTTCCAGGTGCTCCCTCTGCACTGCTGTGAGGGCAGGAGGGCAGCACAGCACTGGCACAGCCTGCGCCGGGATCTGGTTAAGTCTTGAAAGACTTTGTGGGTTATGACATTCCCCTAAATGTGCTGAGCTTTCTTTAACCTTTCATAAAACATTGTGATCTTTATGGACTGTATCATATTGTGCAGTAATGTGCTTTATTGTCCACAGAATAAGCTTTTCTTAAAGATAATTGGAAAGCTGGAAATGGCTGCTATCGGCTGATTTTTTTTTAATACATTATTTCTGAAATGGGCCTGGTGTAATAATGACCCTATCTGTTCAAGATTTAAGATTTGTCTTGGCAGAGAAAATTGATCCATTTCACCTTTGTCTAATGGAAATTTTTATCTGGGATTATCTGTTTATGTAAATGAATGTTCCTCTGAAAAGAGAACTTGAGGGGGCTGTAAATCTCAGTGACACTCTGGTTTCATGGGGGGAAAATTGGAAAGGATTCTAGTATTTATCTGACTGAAATTGGTTATAAAAACAAAATTATCTTCAGGTACCTGCTGCATCTGATGTTTCCTGGAATTTCATTACCTCTTTGAATAATGCAGCATTGCACTGTATACAGGGTTCTCTGTGATTAGCCCCGAAATTGTTGGGGGGTCATTTGCTGGCACTGTAATTATCAGGAAAAGGCAGCGCGTTTGGGGCAGTGGGATTCTGGTTCCTGCCCTAATGGGTACCAATTAGCACAGCCACATTATTCAGAGGCCTCTGAGGAGAGCAGGGAAAATAGACCACATGACTTTTTCCTTACTACTTTTGTGTTGGTTTGTGGGTTGTTTTTTTTTTAGCTGAGGAGTGAATCTAATTACAGGGGGAAATGTCTTTGGCTAATCAGCTTTTGTTTACCGTTTGTAGCGCAGGACTGTGAATGTAGCATTTAAACCAACAATTTAAACATCATCTTTAGAAGCAGTGTGACTGTTAAAGAGACACGGTAGGCCTTTTTGCCAGGTTCCTCTTGAGCTCTGGATGTCACAGCCTGCCCGGGCTGGATCCTGGCTGGAAGTGCCATGCCGGGCACAGCCCTGGGCTCGTGCCTGCGAACAGGGAACATCCTGGTCTAAGGTGGCTGTTCCGAGTGCTGCCCCTTCCCTGGCACTGCCTGAGACTGACGAGGGCTGGAGAGCTGAGGGGAGTTTGTGCCTACTGTTGTGTTTCTAAATGTGCTGTACAAGAAGTTGCAGCTTTGTGGATTATATAAACAGTAACCAAGATGAAAACCCCGTGTGTTTTCACATGAAGCAAAGCTACTTTGTATTTAAATTGCTGCTCTCCTGGAGTAGAGGAAAAGCAGTTTGAACCTGTAACCTGTGAAAGAACTTCGAGGTACAAAACAGTGCCCCATATTTCTACATCTAATTAAGTGGCCTAATTTTCAAGCATCTTTCATAGCTGCTGGTTGCTCAGAGCCTTCAAAAATCACTCCCCTGTCCAAGCTGCTCGTGCGGAGGACAGGAGCCTGACCTGGGAGGTGCATCATCCGGCTCTTCCCAGGCTGATTCCAGTGGGAACTGGGCCAAAGGCGTCAATGGCAGGGGGATTTCCCCTCTGCTGTCAGAAATCGTGGCTGTAATTGATGCTCTGCTGAGGTGCACCGGGACTTCTTCAATGCTCTAGCTTAACCCAGCAGTGAGTACCAAAAATATTTTAATAAAACTCATTAAAAGGGGAAAGCAGTACTTCTCCATGGCTTTCACTCTGTGAGAGCTGGCAGATTTCTCTTGAATCTTCTGTGTCTTCATGTTGCTCAATTTATTTCCATAAAACTTGTGGCAGCAATGTTCCCTGCCCAAGTTCTTTACTTCTGTGACTTTCTGCTCCACATTTCAGGCAGTCATTTCAGCTGGAAATATACATTATTACCAGCTCATTAAATCCAAAATAAATGAAGTGGAAAATTACAGAACTCCATGGATTACAGTGCACCCAACTCAAAATAGAAGTGTGTGATTAAAAACAAAATTGACTGCATTTTAAAAATGGATTAATAGTTTTGGGCCCAGCTGGCAAAATATTCCACAAAATGTGTTTTCAGAGTAGGGCTAATGTAAAATAAATGTCACTAATGGTGCTCAAGGTGGGCCTCCACAAGTGCAGGGCTTTGCAGTATACAGGCTCAAAAAACAGAGGGAAGAGATGTGTTTGTGGTATAAAGCACCGAAATGCAGGAAAGGCACTTGAGCAATGCAGGGAGGAGGGCAAGGCTTGGCTTTGCCTCAGCTGCAATGCAAATGCACGTGTAATTCCTAGCAGACCTGGAGCAGCGTTAGGCTCTGCATCCTTACTTGTTCCTTTGAAGGTAACAGTGATAATAGCCATGAACAGCAACAACAAATACGCTGCTGGACAAAAGCCCTGGAAGGGGTTGGCTGGCGGCACTGCCAGCCCAGCACCACGCGGTGCTGTACAGGTAAATTCCTCCTCCTGGCAGCACAACCAGGTGACAGAGGCTTCTGTGCCTTTAATCTGCTCTGTTTAACTCATTGCCCCTGGCTTGGGTCTAGTTTCACGAGGGGTTAATAGAAATGAGGCTGGATGAGTGGTGAAACAGGTCTTTTTCATCTTGTGTGTCATTAGTAGAGAAGCAGACAATGGAGAGCTAGGAATGAGGTGATGGGAAAAGACAGGTGGGTATTTTGCAATACAAATAAATCTGGATTTCCTTGTGGCATTTCACCAGATCTTCCAGGTTTTGTTAAGTATTCCCAGGTTTGGATAAGTCTTGCTGTTCCTCATAAGATGCAGAAAAAGAGAGTATGGTATGAAGCATATTGAACACTAAAGGAAAAATCAAGTTCACATAGTTAAAAACTCTGCAGGATTTTTTCCTGGTTTGTCCTACAACAGTGTTTAACTGCTGCTTCTTGTGTGAGCTGGACCTGGAGAAAGGGGCTTTGGGGAGCACAGAGCAGGCAGTTTGCAGGTTCAGGACTCAGAGTTTCTTTACTTATGTTAAATTTAATGTCTGCTTGGCTTGTGAGGCAGCACACAGCAACGCTGCACCCCTGCCTCTGCTCTGCTGCCTCCACGAGCTGTTTCACACAATGGAGAAGGGAAGGAGGAAAAAACCGCGGGCCATCTGTAGCTGCAGATGGGGATTTGTGGACGGGGTACAAGCTGCAGTCTCTGAGTAAGCAGAACTGCCCAAAATATGTCACCCGAATTGACCAGTCATGCTGGGAAGGGGCGCGTGAGCCCGTTTGGCTGCGCGAACGGGCAGCCCCACCCCGGCAATGCGCGGCTCCCGCAGCAGCCAAGCACTCCAGGAGAGCAGCCGAGCGCTCTGCCGGCCGGCGCCACGCACTCCTCCCGCAGCCACGGGCCCTTTCCCCTGCTCACACTGCGCTGCGAGAAGTATCAGCTGCTCCTCTTCGTTCTGGGATGATGGGAGAGCTTCTACTCTGCTTGGGACCTCTGAGATGCAGTTTGGTGACCAAGGGTTGTGATGCTGCAGTTGGTGAATGGATTGTGTTTTATTTGGCCAGCTGACAGCTAGATTTGCTCCTATTACTTAAATTTCTTTTCTGTTCTAAGAGACAACAACCCCCTCAACAATGCTGCATTTATTGGGGAAATTAATTCTGTGGGGAAAAGCTCTTCTGTTTGTCCTGCTCTTGGGCTAAGACTATGTTCAGGTGGAAGCTGTACACACGTTTCTGCCCACCACATCAGCTCAATATTCTGATTTGAAGACAGTGAACCTTTTCTTTGCATTCCCTTCCAAAAGAGCTCATCAAACCCAGTCTGTTGTCTGTAGAAAGTTTTCTGTATTTCTGTCAAGTGTTCCAGGTCCATGTTGTTCTGCTTGAGGAGAGGGCAGCTCTGCAGTTCTGGGTGCAGCGCTGGGTGATGGTTTGGCAGAGCTTCCACAGGCTCAGGGCTCCTCAGAGCAGCTTTCCTTCCGCTGAGGGCTGAGATCCCAACACCAGTGACTGCTGCTGAAGGTCCCTGTGGGGTTTAAGTCTCCAAAAGGATGGGCTGCACTTAGACATACTGCATTTGTTTGCCAAGTACCCAGAGCCGGGTTTTATTTCAGAGAGGCCAGTTGTGACCGTGGCAGTTCAGCCTCGCAAGCATTTTCTTCGTTTGTATTTCATGCCACTTGTGCTCTGAAATGGGCCTGGTGTTTTGTGAGCTGTGAAGAGTCGCCGAGCCTGCAGGACTGCAGGGCAAAAGCCTCCTTGTAATGCCTTTCAGGATGGCTCCTGCTATATTAATGGTGTCACTAAAAATACTCCCCTTTATTTAGGGGAGCACAGTCTGCCTTGCAAATGATCTGGATGAGAAGAGCTGTATCCACAGTGGGTAGCATTTTCTTTAAGGTATGAAATCTTTCTCTGACAGCTTTAAAATGACACTCACTCTTGACTCTATTGAAGGAGCTGACACAGGAGGCTGGTGTGAGTTCCTGGCTGCTCCGTGTTTGACATCAGAAGTGGCAGCATTTATTTCTGTCGTTAGGAACAAAACTGTAAGTGTGGCCCAGTGTCATTACAGCCACATCTCCAGGTGATATGAGAGTGGTGAAAAGAGACTCTGGTGTCAGTGTGCTTGGCAGAACAGGTCACAGTGACAGTGCATTTGGTCGTGTTGGTGTTACTGTGTGTTCCCCGAGAACACTGGGAATGCCGGGAGGGAAATGCATGTCAGCGTTGTCAGGAAGCTCTCGCCTTTGCTCTCCTGGAGATGTTTGCACGAGCCCAGTGATTCCTGGGCCGGTGCATGGCCACCAAGCTGTCTGCCTGCCCCCCAGGTGGCACTGTGACCACCCAGCCGTGTTTGGCCCTGCTGTCCATGCTGAACTGGAAGTGGAGGTTTTTCCTCCCGCTTCTGCTTTGGCTCCAGCTGCCCGCGGTCAGTGTGTGCCTGTGCCTCCCTCCAGCCTTTGGCTGTGGGCCCTGGTGCACACCCCGTGAGAGCCTGCAGAGCAGCACCAATGCCCACAGACTGCAGCAGCTCCGGGGTGTCGCTGTCCCCTCCCACTCCCTCCTTTCCCTTTGCTCCTCACTCCACCTTCCCGACGCTGTGCCTTCCCCACACCTCCTCCAGACCCCTCCTCCTCTTCCTCCCCCCCGCCCCTCCCTCACCCAACAAAGTCTGAGGTTCTTCCCGCTTGTAATTTGTCGCTAATCAGCTGTCAGTGTCGGAGCAATGATGAGAGGTTCATCTCTTGCTGAGGGTAATGGCCTTAAAAGTCACCGAGTCAATGTCAATGGGATCGCTCCAATTCAATCAGAGCCCTGGATGAGGAATGGCCCCCGCTGACATTAGCACTCATTTTGAGCCCAAGCATCTGGGCCCTAGTAAATAACCATCAGTGGGTGGGTCCGGGGGACAGGTCATTAGCCCCACGAAAAATAAATATCGTTTCCCTTGATGGCTGCGAGTAATTTAGCTCAGACGAGGAAATTTCACCCTAGATTAAGTATGATGAGCCAATATCAGTCAGAGGAGGCCAAACAGTGAGAGCTTGATGAGATAGAGGGAAATTTATATGCAGCTGGCTGAATGCAAGATGAGTTCAAAGAAATGATGTTCTCTTCCACTCTTTAGCCATGTGCAATGCCAGGCAGTGTGTTCCTGTGGCTCTCACTTCTCCCCACACCCCTGGGGCTGCCCCAGCCCATGGACACACATCTGTGGGCTGCACAGGCCTCCCAGTGCCATCCCTGCCCATGCCACCAGCACCAGCCCCTGCCCTGGAGCTGCCTCGGAGCCAGAGCAGCAGCAGCAGGTCCTGGAGAGGGCTGTGCCCTGGCTGTGGCTGCCCTGCCTGTGCCCCAACACCCAGGGGCTCCGTGGCCTCAGTGCCTGGCCAGCTCCCTCTTCCTGCCTGTGTTTGTGGTTTGTGTTGGCTACTTATTCAACCATCAATCCTGCATGTGATATGCTCGGTGGCTGATAATTCCAGCCCTCCAGCCCCTCTTCACTGGGGGCACACACTGGGAATGTGTTTTACTCTGCTGGAAACAGTGAGCAGGAGCTTCTCCCTCCCTCCCTGGCCCAGCTCTGTATCCTGGGGCCGTGGCTGAGGCTGCCCGGGGTCTGTCCCCAGCTGTGCTTGGAGCACAGATCAGGAATGCTGTACCAACCCGTCCAGCTCTCCCTCTTTGCCAGGTCTGTCAGTTCCCCACGGGAAACTGGAACAGGAGTGTGGGTTGAGCCCCATGAGCTGGGATGCCAGAGGAAAACTGAAGCAGGCCAAGCACAGACAGAAAGAGAAACCACGTGGAGAAGCAGGTTATTGTAGCATCGGCATGAAGGAGGGAACTGCCAGTGGAAGGAAGCGAGAGGCCTTGCTGCAGCTGGTGCCGGCTTTGTCTGTCTCTCAGAGGCTGGTGTCTCGGTGTTAGAACTCATTAACTGTGCTAAGAACAGCATTCAGATGGGTTAGGTGAGATAGTTGGCTGGTTTTGTCCCTAATTTCTACCTGCACATTTCCTTGTGCCTGAATGTTTGTCTCACTTCACACACATTCTCTGTTGCCCCAGTAAAATCTGTCAGCCAGGAAAGACCAAGCAGTTAGCAGGTCTGACAGAGAGAAGAAAAAGGTGGAAATCTGCTGGTACTTATTGATACAGACTGAAATCAAGTCTTTAGTTCTAGAAAATGTTTTTAACTTTACATCCCAAACCAGGGTGCAAACCTGTCTATCTCTGTCTATCTGTCTGGCTGTTTATATAGTTGTTTTCAATACTGGAAATTCTCAAGGCATGAAAATCTTGAATATTCTCCTGCATTTTCACTTCTGCTTCTTTCCTGGTGATACTACTGTTAGCTGGAGAGAGAGGCTGCTCACAGTGAAGGGCGTGGAGCTGATGTTTTTATGCAGGTGAAACAGAGTAGCCAACACAAGTAACTGGTGACTGGCCTGGGATCTGGTTTTAAAGGTATGGAAGTCTTTGTGTCCTACCAGAACACAGAGGATGTGGTTTTGACATACAGAGGTTCCTGGTGATGGAGTGAGTGCGAGCCTCCCTCCTGTCTAATGCTTGTTTTGCATGTTCTTTTCCCTATCTCTTGAACTTGGCCAGTTCTGTGTAGCAGAGCCCAGGTTCTGTTGCTATCACAGTTTAAAAGAGAAAAAGAAAGCAATAATATTTTTGTGTAGTTTATATACAGTATCTTTTCCCCTCTTTTGAAAAGCTCAGTTGGCAGAATATCAGGTACCTGAGCACAGATGCCTTGGAAGGGCGAGGGACTGTTTGGAATTAGTGGCACCCCCTGTATGTCTCTGGGAAGCCATGCCTGGGGTGGGCTGTGCTCTGTGGGCTGTGCCACAGTCAGGAGCAGTGCAGTGCAGGTGGAGGTGTGTCTGTCTTCACCAGGCCATGATTGTACGTCCTGTGCAGGAGGGTATGTCACAGGATATGGAATTCTTTGCTGCATTTTCCTGTGACAATTGG
This sequence comes from Myrmophylax atrothorax, assembly GCA_026770055.1. Classification (NCBI taxonomy): domain Eukaryota; kingdom Metazoa; phylum Chordata; class Aves; order Passeriformes; family Thamnophilidae; genus Myrmophylax; species Myrmophylax atrothorax. The sequence goes on along the minus strand of JAOXXN010036518.1, from coordinate 7,680 downwards.
ACTTTTCCCAATTATTGGCTTTAGCTGGGGTATTTCAATCTGCAATATTTCCTTTGTCTTGTCTACAGCAAACCCTGCTAAGCTAAATTCTGACCTGGATAAGCAGGTATAAAGTCAGCAGAGTTTACAGCCCTTTGGGCTAGCCCTGCTGCCTTGCCAAAGCACAAATTGCCGTGCCTGGGCTTTTTTCCTCTTTTTTTTCCTGCTCGTCTTCTGGGCTGTGATCATTCTCTCTGACACAGTATCTGTCTCCTCATCTCTTGTGTTGGTACACGAGCAAATTGATGAGCAAAGCATTGACAAAGTCCTGATGGTGGCGGGGCTGGTGATGGATTGGGGGCCATTACAGCAGGTATTGTGCACGTTCTACCAGCTGACACCGACCTGCCCTCCTAATGCCAGTTGCCTTCCATCATCTGGGAACGGATTGGATGCCGGCTTCTCCCAATTAAAGGCACTGAGGTCATATACTTCCTAATTACGGGCTAGCCCATTGTGTCTAAATGTGACAGACATGTGCTTGGGAAATTGCCTTTAATGCCTAAATAAACATGATGAACTCCATGGCAGGTCTGAATTGCACTGGAAGTGCTCAGCCTCTGGAGTGCTGCTCTGACGCGGTGACAGCCACTTGTGCTGTGACCCCCGCCGGGATCTGTTCCTGGCACAGCACTGCCATTGTGTGGGTGGGTGGGCCCCCACTCACCTTCCCCTTGCTCTTGGCCAGCAGTTTGCACAAACTGCAGCAGCATTGCACAGGAGAGCAAAACAGCCACGCTGGAAGAGGACAGAGGTTTGGGAACGAGGGACAAGGGGAGTTTATACCAGCACCAGGAGCAGGTGAATGAGCAGGTCTGGGACAATACAACAGCACAACAAAGGATGGTTAAACAGAGGCTCCTGAGAAATCTCAAGTGACTGCCGTCACCACCCGGGCTGGGAGATGTCTCCACGTGGGCAAATTCTGCTCCCAGGAACTCAGGGAGAAATCTGGACTGTTTCCAGACAAGCAAAACCAGTCACTCCTAATTCAGACCACAAGCATAATGTTGCCCTCCTGCACTGAAACTTTGAACTCCAGAAGATAAGATCTGTGTAGATATTCAGGAAGAATCTTTTGGGGATATATGTATGTTAAATAATGCACTTAATGCTGGACCCAAGGCAATGTAAGTGTTGGGTTTTATCTGACACCGGAGGCCGAGTGCTCCATTTCCCAGGCAGCTTGCTCCTGCTTGCATATGTATTAGTTTCTATTGGTAGCATTCCCTGCAGGATTGTTTAAACTGGCTAAAGCCTGGCTTGCTATTTTGCTGTGTTTTCTAATGGTTGGCAATAGTCAGTGCTCACGAGCAGTCACACACGCCTGCTGTGCCTGGCTCTGCTCCGCTCCTGCTCCATTTGTTCTCTGGGGCAAAGCCTGTCTGCAGGTTGGAGTCTGAGTAAGGCCACTGGGATTATCTGTGAAAATAACCCTCTTTGTGGTGTCCAGAGTGGCTGGTGCCATTGTAGAACAAATATGGAGGAGCTGTCACGAGAGTCGCTGCTCGTCCTGGAGCTCTTGTGATGTCAGGCCACGTTTCAGCCATGCACCCAGCTGGGTGCCAGGCTCCAGTGTGATGGGAAAGGTGCTTGGGGCTGGGCTATGGGACTGTGACCTGAATTCTCTGAGCCACAAAGCCCTGAAGCTTTACCTTGAAGAAGCCATGAGGTCTCACTGGGCCCCTCCTAAGCCAGGGGTCGTGAAGTCCTTCCCAGGTCCCAGTGACAGGCAAGTGCTCTGCCCAGGTGTGTGTGGGAAGGGGAGCTGAGTGTGCTTTTGTCTCCCACCCTGGTTTTCCAGCAACATCTCTCACTCAGTGTGCAGATGTCACCAGGATCAGGCAGGTACCTTGAGTTAAACCTGAGCAGAAGGATTTTGTCACAGTAGGACAGGGGGAAGGCTTTGGGATTTTAAAGTGAGGAATAGCCAAAAGCCAAGGGGGTTTGTCAGGTCAAAGTCCCATGAAAAAATCAGTACTTCTTTTAAGGAATGACTTATTTTTATCTTGCCTAGTAAGTAGTAAGATCGGGAAAGGTTTGGATCAGGTGAGTAGGTATAGGCCATGGCTTGTATCCCTGGTTTTCAATGTCCAGTTGTCATGTGAGCCTTCAGGACTGTACCCTGTTTGATGGGTGCATGCATTTGCTGCATTTAAAATAGCACTGCATCTCACCAAGCCTTCTGTTGTTCAGAAGAAAACAGCCTTTCTCTCAGGAGCAGGGGGTGAGGTTTTGGCATCAGTGCCGTTGGTAACGGGCATGGTGGGGTTTGTGGTGAGGAGAGATCTGGGTCCTGGGCTGGCCCAGGCCAGGGATGTCATTGAGGCTGTTGCAAGTGCTGTGGGGAGGCAGCAGCTGGCACAGCCTGCCCTTGTGCATGAGCACAGCCTGAGTATGTGCATAAATCCAGACTGCAAGCAGCTCTCCTGCAGTCGGTGCTGGAGGCACCCAGCTGGACTGAGACTCACCCTGGCAGGCACTTTCCTGGGGAACAGAGCAGCACATTTGCCTGTGCCTCATGGCCCGAGTCCCTCAGTGCTGCCTGAGCTCAGAGTGCTGCCTGCCTGCCCTGTGACTCCCTCTGCAAGCTGTATTTTCTGCTTTGGACTGACGGGTGCCAAAGCCACGGTGGTGTCAAGACAGATGTGAAGTGCTCGGGGCTCAGGGTAATATATTGTGCCCTGTTGTTTTATGTTGATAGCACGCTGGCACAATTTACGTCAGCTATTCTGCCTTACCTTGAACTGTAAGGCACAGCAGCTGTTGGGTTTATATTTACAGCACTGTAAGTGTTTAGGCCATGCTTCTGACAAGCACACACATAATTCATGGTGCTCTGCAGCCTTGTGGGCTCTGATAGGCCCCTTGCGTGGATGGATGGAAAGGCACTTGGTGAGAATGAGAGAAGGGGTCTGTTCTGAAGATGGGCTGTAAATTGCTTTTGTAGTAAAATGTTGGTTCCCTCCAACTTGCAGGAGCTGAACTGTCTTAAGAAGATGTCAGTGCTCTCTCAGATTTGGTTACAGTAGACTGATGTGTGCAAAAGTTACCAGAGAAGTGGAAGGTACAGAGTCTGAAGGGGTTTTGTTTTCCCCTTCCCTTTGAACCTTCTTTTCCTTTCCTTTCCTTTCAACCCTGCCATTAACAGGGTTAAAGGTTAAAAACATGAATAAAATGCAGGGACCTCCATAGTGAGGAGGTGGGAGTTGTTGTGGGGTCAGAGCTGTGGCTGGGGATGCTGCTGAGTCCCAGCCTCAGCCCAGGTGTGCTGAAGCATGAGCTGAAGGCTTTTTTGCCCTGGGATATGTGCTATGTCCTGGCAGGGCCTTGAGAAGGGCTGTTGGTTGCACCTCTGCAGAGGTTTTCTGTCCTCAGCAGATAATGTGACATCAACGCTGTTTATTTAGCACAAGGTGCAGACATTAGAGGAATTAAAGGTCTTGCCAGTAAAGGCTTCATTCCTCAAGTGAGATTTAATGCCATCAACCAATCCGTTTAAAATGACCTGGCTGCTGCAGGAGCTTTTTGGGAGATGAGGACTGCTCAGGCAGCCAGAGTAACAGCTCTGAGCTCTCTCTAACTTCTGGTGAGGCTGGGGAGTTCCATGCAGGTGCAGGATGCTCCTGTCCATGGTGGCTGTGTTTGTCTTGGCAGGAATGGGAGATGAGTCTGCTCTGCTGCAGGCTCCTGCTGTGGGTTGAGTCAGAATCCTCAGATGCTTTTGCACACTGGCTGCCCAGTGATCTCCTGTGGGATACAGAGGCTGAAGTGTCTCGGACAGTCAGGGGCCTGCTCTCTTTGGTTTCAGTGACACTTTGCCCTGACACACTCAGGATCACTCCAGGGAGATCTTGCTCTGTTTGCAAGGGTTGCATTTGCCTCCCTCATCAGAGCGTTGTGTGAACAGACACAGCAGAGATTGCCAAGTGCCTATAGGAGCCATATAACTACCTGCCATGGATTAGCTGCTGTTTGTTCCTGTGTCTGGTAGGAAAAGTGTTATCTATCCCTGAGCTTCCTCTGAGAATCGAGAGCTCCCTCTGGGCCCCACCTGATGCCTTCAGGCATATCCCTGCTGTCCCTGCAGTCACCCTCTGCCTTATTCCCACTCACTGTAACCCACCCCTCAGCTCTTTTCCTCACTAGAGTTCATTTACAGTGGGCACCACCTCCCCTGCCTCAGGTGTGGGCCCCTTCCTTCTCCCTCTGCAGAGCCCCAGTGCACAAAAGCAAGTTGATGCCTGGAATTTGCTGTTCCTTTCCTATCCAGATGGCCCCCCGAGCCCCACTTGACTCTCAAGAGTAGGCTCTGGACTCAGAAGCAGGAATTAGCAGGCTTCCTCTTCTCTTCGCCACCGACTGTGAAGAGCTGGGCAGGAGGTTGGCTCCGGGGGGAGGCAGCCTATCGGAACACATTGGAAAAGCCTCTTCATGCGAGAAAACGTGGCACGCAGCGCTCTCAGAGAGCAGGCCATCGAACACAGAAGGCAAAAGGGTTCAGAGAAGGCATTCTAGGATTCCCAGTGTCACTCTCAGCAAGAGAGTGGGGCAGTGCTGCCTGTGTGTCAGCTGCAGGAAGGGCGTGCCTGTCCCTGAGTCGCTGTCCAATGTGACAGCGAGATCATCCTGTTTGTGAAATGATGGCATTTTAATGCACTGCAGAAAGCAGCTTGAGCTGGCCAAGTTCCGCTGCCTTCTCCCCCTTTTTTTCTCCCCTTTCCAGCTCGCTTTGACTGCAGCCAAAGTGTGGCCAGAAAGACTTTGCAGAGAGCAGTTCCAACAATATTTTCTCCTTACTTCTGCCAGCAGCAAATTTTGAGAAGTGATTTATAACATCCCAGGCCTGGAAGCTTTGCAGGGGAGACACCACAGACCCTTAACTGGAACATTGTGAGATGCAGTGCTGGAATACAATGAATAATATTCATGAATCTGCCATAATGCTGGATATTATCACTCATTACTGTTGTAAGAAAGGGGTGATTAAACTAATAGTTAGTGAGAGACATTTCTGGTGACAGGAGGCAGTGATGAGAATGAACTGACTTCAGTATACATTTAGAGCTGGGAATAATGGGATGTGGCAGGAAGCCAATAAGTGAACATGGCCCACAGCTCGGATCAATGAATTACTTTTTTTCCGCTTTACAGCAGTACATGGTGTTTAATGAAAAATCAATAGCCCCCTGTAACTCAGAGCTGTAATCAATCGTTTGACCTGAAGCTTTCCCTTTTTTCTTCTTCCCTTTCCCCCTCCCCTGCCAGGGAAGGTGTCCTGGGCTGATGACACAATCCAGTTGTGAGGGGCAGTATTCCCCAGGCTCATAGAGGGAACCTGCCACAGCCCTGCTGTGTTTATACCAGCTGCAACATAGATATTTATATGGAAAATCTGGGCATGGGCTCAGCCAGGTGCTGCTGCTGCCTCTTGCAGAGAAGCCAGAGCCATGCTTGTGGCATGGAGGTGGGTCATGTCATCAGGCCTTGGGCCTCCAGTGCCTGCCAAGGCTGTCTGAGGGGTTTGTTCCAACATCAGGGAGGAAATCAGAGTTGGAAGTAGGTGGGACATCCACCCCAGCCAGTAGTTCCTGTTGACTTAGGAAGAAGGATCCATAACTCTGGGTACTTGGGTGTAATCTGTGAGGTATTCCAGGAAAAGTTGCTGTCTGAGTTTTGCTGTGTAGCTGAGGAGATGTTGCTGGTAATGCTGATGTGTCTCCAGGGTCTTACTGGGCTACACTGACAGCAGCTGGTATGTGGGGCTCATGTGCAACTGCTCCTGATGTGCATGGGTGCAGACAGAAAGAAAAACCAATAATGAAACTCCCAGCAAGTCCCTGTAAAGGACAGATTCTTGAAAACTAAGGATTTATTTAAGAGTTATTTGACTGGGTTTTTTCTTGGTTTTTTTTATGTCTTTCCTCTCCCTTGCTGGCTCCTTGTCACCAACCACCAGAATCAAAGACGGTCTCCACGGGAGGGAAATGAAGCATTGACAGTAGTGAGGACCTGCCTGCTGCAGGATTGTTCCCAAGAGCCTGTTCCTGACTGCTCAGCCTCCTTGGGAGCACCCCTGTGACCAAATGGCAGCCTTTGCCCTGCCAAGACAGCTCTGAAATGGGGAGGTGTTTGCTCCTCACCTCACCTCAGCCTATCAGTTTGGGTCCCTCTTTAACCCCTGACCAAGCAGTTTCCTTCCTTAATACATGGGAAAGATAAAAGGGTAAAGCTAAAATTCCCAGCACCTCTCCATTCCTCACTCCCCACTGCAGGGACTGTGTGCCACAGCTCTGGCTCGGTGCCACATGTGCAGCCTCCCGAGTTTGCTTCCCATGTGGCTAAACGTGTGTGCGCCTCGGGATGTGGGAGTGAGCAGGCAGGAGTGGGATTTGGGTGGGCTGGGGGAAATGCTGGGTGCAGGGGGCAGGTTTCTGAGGGGCCTGGGTTTAGTCACATCTGTTTTCGGCTGTTAGTGAGTCTGGGTTCTGGAGTTCTCTGGTCCAAAAGCTCCTACAAGATGATTCCTTGCCCTGTCCTGCAGTTATCAAGACGTGGAACAAGGGGAGTGGATCTCACCCACAAAGCACATGTTCTAAAGTAGCTGAGCAGCAGTAATTTTGTGGTTGGTCCTGAAACATCTCGTGGATTGACAGAGAAGTGGATGCAGCACCCAGAATGTCCACACTGGCTCTGAGGGCACATTTACTGCTTTTATTTCTCTGTGATCCCAATATCCTGAGCCGCGACACTGTTGTGCTGCCGTGGGCACAAGCCAAGCAGTCTCAGCTGCAGTTCCTTTCCTGTCCCGTAGTTCCCAGACTTTCACTGCTCTTTAGTCTGAAAGAGGTCTGCACAAGGGCTTTGGGAATTTGCTTCAGGGAAGATGATCCTTTAAATGCGAGGCAAATGGAAACAGTGAGACCCTTTGCTGGAGAGCTCACTCCCCGTTCCCACATCTGTGCGCTGGACTGCCCGCCTGGGGGCTGGCACGGTGGGTCCCAGGTGCTACCCCAAACACAGCAGGGAAGCAGGAGAGCTGCTGGTAGCGGTGCTGGAGTCCGAGAGGCCATGGAACTCCAGTCTGGCCGGTGCAAAGCTCCTCCTGCCAGTCACTCCGCAGTAACCCCGGGTTGCTGCGGTGGCAGCTTGGCAGGCGCTGCGGAGCGGCGAGGAGCGCTCAGGCTGTGGTGAATCGCTCTGCATGGCAATGATGTAACAGCCACGTCCTCCCCGAGCTCCTGTGGCGAACAAAAAGGGCCAGCTCCTCCCCTGGTGTAAACTGGGGGCGAGGGCTCAGCCCTGGGGCTGCTCCCTGAAGCCTCGCCATCAGCCTCCTCAGCTCTTCGCCTGCCGTGTGCAGACGAACCTGTATTTTTACCTCAATTGTCTCAATTGATCTTTTTTTTTTTTAATCCTGTTTGCTAATTCACGTTGTGTCTTCGGCGCCCAATGATATGCATGGCCATATTGTGTGAGCGCAGCAGGCTGGTGGGCGCACCGAGCGGCACAGCCCACGCGGCCCCTCCGCCGGTCACCTCGGCCCGTGCTGAGTGAATACAGGAACACAGGGCAGCCGGGAGAGAGGAGACGCACTGACCGCTGCCCCTGCCCCACACACAAATGGCATTCTTTAGGAAT